>JANAVB010023460.1:0-21972 GCA_029216955.1 Iris pallida | reverse complement strand
AACCAAATTTGAACCAGTATGAAAATGACGTATTTGTGTAATTATATATATTTTATACTGAGATTCATATGTTGCCTAATTATGCTTATTATTTGTTATCCTAAGATTCATATTGTTTGTAGAATTTACTATTTTTTGTCCCGACCCACATGCCTGCCAAGACATAAATATTGTGTTATATACCGAGATTCATATTGTCTACAAAATTTATCATTTTCATGTCCCGACCCATAGGCCTGCCAAGACATGAATATTTTTATAAGAGATGTGGGATGAAGGTGTCTTCATAAGAGATGTGGGACAAAGGGGTCTCACAATCTCCGGCAATCAAAGACGGGATGGTCCATATCATGGACCGTGTGAATAGTCGCAATGTCACCCCAATGAAACACAATTTAACCATTTGTGACGATTCGGTCACGAATCCTCCACAAGGTTAACTGCATGTGTACATCATTTGTCCCAAATTGTTAGAATAGTTAACTTAAGTATACACTTGATACCAAAATACTCAAATATAAACCAACTAAACTCTCTTCAGTTAAAGATGGGATTAAAATTTTGGGTTTCACAAGTGTAATATAAATTTCTAGGCTAGAATAATTCATAAAAGTTTTTCTTAAAATGTCGCGTTCTTACAAATTTACTTATGATAACAGACACTTGATGAAACCTATATTATACCAAGTGTAGTGGAAACAAACAAATAATTTGATGTGAGGTCATATTCTTTTTTGCTAATTTGCAATCACACTTATAATAGTAAGAATAGTAATAATAATGTAAGCATAGTTTTAAAAATGCTGTATCAATAATATAATATTTGATATTGAGCGTGGATAGCACACTTCGGAGAGCGTACGACCGAAGATATGATGGTCGCGTGTTGGTTCTATACTCACCTCATTTTTTTTTCCTTCTAATCTAACGTAACAAGTCCAACGCTTGTACTAGCTAATGTGGAAAACAACATGGATACCAGACATAATAGACATAATCGACATGGTTCGAACCCTCAACCGTAAAGACATGTAGGTATGCGTGCGTATTAATTTAAAAAAATCTAACCTAACAAAATAAAAATTTTCTAATATCTTTAATACCTAACACAATATGGATATTTAATTAGTTTTAGGGTCTCACATATACATGGATATTATGGTTCGGGTTTCGAAATTGATCGATGTTAGGATTTGAGTTTCAAAATCACTGTTCACATAGGCTAATAAATAGTAATTTTGAGACCCAAATTTTAACATCGATCAATTTTAAAACATAAATCCTAATTGAGACCCTAAAACTAAATAACCCAACAAAATACGAAGAAGTAAACAATTATTTCATGAATTGACTGAATAAATTCCATGGAATATCCAAGACTACAATATTCATATACTTCGTCATCAAAATGGTCATGATGATGAGCTACTCCATTCCAGTACGCAACAGCTGAGAAATGTAGCCGTACTATACAAAGCGCTCTTCTTGTGCTGTCACGTTTACTACTCTTTCCTTCGTCTTCATTTGGGTCTCCTCTAATGTCTTGAACTCATCTGGTTCTCCTCCAAAATCCCTACTTTTCCAATCCCAGCATGGTTTTTTTCCATCTGGGTCCTCTCCTAATTCCCCTATTTCCCAACTAAACACGGGATTTTCCAATTCAAAATTGAAGCTTTGCAGTTCCCCTTCTCTTCAATAATCTGGGTCTCCTCCAAAATTCAAAACTTTCCAATCAAAATCGAAGTTTTTATATTGCCATCTACTTCTAAGCTCTCCAAAATCCCAGAATTTCCATTCCTAGGGTGGATTTTTTCCATCTGGGTCCTCCACTAAACCCTTCTCCCAACTAAATAAGGGATTTTTCCATTCAAATTGAATTTTGCTCATTGCCCACTATTTCTAAGTTCTTAATCCCATCTGTCTCCTCCAAAATCTTACAGGAGGGATTTTTACATCTAGGTCCTCTCCTAAAGGAAAATTTTCCATCTGGGCACCTTCCAAATTCGATGGCAGTCCTTGTTCTCCTCTTTTTCCTTGCAATCTTCTCCTTTTCATCGACTGCGCAATCCCAACACAGCGATTCTGCATTTATATCTGCCATAATTTCCGCAAAAGGCCTCGACTTTGTCAAGGACATACTAGTAGAACAGGAGCTCAAAGCTCTCACCCCGCTTCGGCTCCCGGACATCAACAAGTCCATCAGGATCCCTCTCGTCGGAGCCGTCGAAGTGTCCGTTTCGAACATTACTCTTTCGAGTGTCGACGTGTCCTCTTCCGTGATTCGTCCGGGGGATACAGGTATCATGATTGCTGTTTCCGGTGCCACGGCTAATTTGAGCCTGGATTGGGAGTATACCTACAGCACGTGGCTTATTCCAATTGATATTGCTGATAATGGGGGTGCTTTTATTGAGGTAAAGAGTTGGGCTTTCTTGTGGTAATTGGATTTAGTAGATTTTGCTAAAAATTTAGTTATTATCTCATGGGCGTACTTGTCTTATCTTAACTTGTTGAAAGCATGCTTTCTGTTTAGTTTAAGGCTGTGCTTGGGTGTAGCTGTGTTTCACAGACACTTGTACGACACGGTATGACATAGTAAGGACACGGTACATGACCATGGCACCTAATTTGGTGTGTCCTAGTATATTTTGGAGTGACCAGGGTTTCTCTAATATGCGTCCAACACGGTCCACATTTTTGGAGTGTACGTGCTTACTAGCTTGGGACTACAATGAATCTCTCTGAGAAATTGCGCGACTAAGTAATCATGAGCATTTCCTTGTAGCATTTGAGTCCACGTAGGACTAAACTTTAGGAGAGCTGTTTCAACCGATTGATTAATACTGATGTCTACTAGCTATCTATAACATTTAGACCTATGTTGACTAACGCAATGAAGATACATGTGGTGTTCTTGTCATGGAGATGCATGCTATGGTAAGCGGTTAGAGAGTCTATGTCAAAACTTTGCTAAACACATTTGTCAACGGAATGCTATCTGCATTATCCAATGTTGGTATCTTCTACCTCTCTTTGAACCAATGCCACTTAGAATACTTTCCTTTTGAATCCTTAAATTTCCTGCAGCCTCTTTAGATTCTTCAAGCTGTTATTTTGAGCTAATATTTGTATTGAGTTTATTTACCTTATAAATGAGAGAGAGAGAGAGGGAGGATGGAAATATCAACATATTGAACTGCATCAGCTACAGTTCGGTTATTGATCTACAAATGATTGTTTGCTGCCTGTTTGCCTAGATTCCTTCTTTTAGCTCATTTTAATATCTGAGTTCTTATGCTATTTATGAATCATGCTTGTTAAGAATTTCTTTTTTGTCTGGTAATGCCAAAATTAATAGTTTTTCAAGCATTACATGTTGCAAAATCCAGAATAATAGGTTTTTGATTTCAACATTTTTTTTATTTCTTCAATAGTTTCTCATTGATGTGATACCCATAAGTATATGCTATTGATATTTGCTAAACAGTTGTTTTATCTATAATAAATGATGTTGTCATAGTAACCTATCTTCCTTTCCTTTCGGCACAAGTGCTTGTTTATCTTGCACTGTAGTCAACAAAGGGAAAATGATGACTCCTGCTTTTGTGAAGGTTCAAGGCATGGAAGTTGGTCTGACAATGACTATGAAGAATAATAATGGAACACTGGAACTGAATGTTACGGAATGTGGCTGTTATATGGAAGATATATTCATAACCTTGAATGGGGGAGCATCTTGGTTATATCAAGGGTGAGGACTCCTTAATCTTTATGCTGACCGATGACAATATTAAATTTTTTTAAACTTATATTCCTCAATCGATATAGAGATACATTGGTGGAAATATCGTTTACACTTTCTTCTATAGTGGATTTTGTTAACTTTAGTGCCTTAGTCATACACTTGTAGAGCTTTTAGTTTCCTTTTAGTTCTTTCTTTTATGCCTCTTTTAGTCCCACATTAGGAAGCATTAGTAGTCCTTTGTAATCATTCTATAAATAGCCTTGGGTCAAATGAATGGAATCAATCGTTTCACATACTTTAATATGATTTTTTTTTCTGTTGCACCAGCTTTCACTTCGAACCCTAGCCCTAGTCCCATCCTATCTATCTGTTCCCTGCCTGTTGCCTTCCCCCTAACCCCTACCACTACTACCCGTCCGCCACCCCCTTGCACCTCCAGCCCTCTCTCCCAGCTTCCTGCACCCTCCCCCCCGCCCCCCCCCCCCCCCCCCCAACAACCACAAACTCTCCTGCCCATCAGCCCCTCCCACAATTCTTCTCCAGCCCCTCCCAGCCTCCCTGTCCACCTTGTGCCCTCCCCTAAGTCTTGCCACCCTCCTCTCTCCTCCCTGTGCCCTTCCCCATCCCCTGCCACACCTTCATGCCTCTAACCCTTTACCCCACTCCCTACCCACCATCACCCTATTGCGCCACTCCCTCAATTCTCCTCCAGCTCTCTCCCACTCTTCCTCGTCCAACCCATGCCCCCTCCTCCAAGCACCCACACCTGATCTTGACCTAATACGACTGCAACCAATACCCAAACCTGCATCCGACTTGGACCCGGCCCAACCAAACCGTGAGTTGACCCATACCTGAATTTGAAACCCAATCTCACGTGGACACAGACTATCGGTCATGAAATTGACTCAAATTTCTTCTCAGCAGAATAACAACCACAACTTTTCTCCCTCCCCTCAAACCAAACCTATACCCGCGCCTTCACATATTTGGATGAGGTACCAGTTCGGTGCCTTCATGCTTTTGATTCCCCTTTCGTCAATAAAGGATGCCTTTTTGTCACCGTCACAATGGCATTTGATCCTACCATCAAGTCAGTGCTAGCTTTCTTCTCTACTTGAGTCAACTTGCTCGATCATGCTTCTCTTGGCTTCCTTCACAGCTGCTATACAATGACCCTACCAAGTCATTTCACTACCTCGACATGAAAATCGAGGGCTCCAACTACAGGGTGTGGGCCCTTACCTGACAACCTGGAGGTTTCATCTTCTGGGTTGTGTACTTTTAATCTGGCATTAAAAATCTTATAGTAACAACTGTGTAAGATACTGGCATGGGCAATTGTCTCTTTTTAGGTTTTAAGTTGTGCATTCTACGACATCTGAAAATATTAAAGTTTTTATATACTTCTGCAGTTACTTTGAAAAAAGTAATATGTTAAATTGTCTCGACATTTATCTTGACTCCTTTGTTCAAGGGAATTTTAGGAGGGTTTCAATTCAATCACATGGCAAACATTTTAGGCTCCCTACTTCAAATCGACCTCTCTTAGTTGTAATCCTCTTTACAGATCTATGTCCACTAGGACTTTTGATGTCAGTGTAGGCCCTGAAAGAAACTCTAGAGAGAGGTGAATAGAGTTTAACAATAATTACTCTAATCAAATCCAATAATAATAACCAACACAAAATCTAGCAAGTAAATGATTGAGACAGGTGAAGAGTAGAAGTCACAATAGCTAACACCTATGCTGGTATCTCTCATGGATGACTTATCTAGTCCCGAGAACTCTTGTCCAGTATTAATCCACTATTTGAACAAATAGCTTACAACACGTACTTTGATCCAAGGGGACGCCAACTTTTTACAACCACAAGTTTTGATCCAAATAATTTACCGACTTCAACCACAAGTTTTGATCCGAAGAGCTTGCCGACTTTAAACACTGGAATGAAAAAACTTGGATACCAAGCTTTGACAACTCTATCAGATTTCTAATCGAGATCGCACTTGGCATTAGAAAACTCGAAAAGTGGGAGTTGATATTGGGAATATGAAGATTGAATAGCTCAGATAGATAGACAACTGAAGATTGAGTGAATAAGTGGATAACTATGAGGAATTCAATGCCTATTTATAGGTTTTCTAGGGACATAATTCTGGCATAGTTCAATCCTCAAACGTTCAAAAATTTGAATGTTTGATTCCCTGGTCTCAAGGAGGAGCCAAACAAAACTGGGTCATAGGGACCGAGTACTGCCCGAGTTCGGTCTTTATAAGACCAGAATGGTTTTGTGGACTTCTGGTCAGTTTGGTTTGGTGGCCTAAGGTGTTGTTTAGGCTTCCTAGTGCCAATGCGACCCGATGTATAATTGGTCCTACAGAATAAATATAAAATACAGAATAAAACATAAGGACACGAGCAAGTTGCAGACTTATTGAAGAATGATATTTTCCTTTGACGGTAGTCGTCCAAAGGTAAATGGATCTGAAAATCTGAATACCTTTTGGGGGCTTTGCCCCCGATCCCCATAGGGCCGCCGCCCCCTCAACCCCCGTCCGCTGACCGGATAGCGGAACCCCGAGTACGAGGCTTCAGAGATATCGTAGGCGGTTCAGAGAAATCTTCTTCTATAATGCCGTCTTTGGCACAAAATATTTTCTTCATTGCATATATCCATATTTGATCTTGTTTATTACTTTTTTGCAAAATAAATATTAGACAAACAAAACAATATTTAGTAGCAAATATAATATGATTAATGCACATTTGGACAATACTAAGTTTAAGTATCAACACGATAGTGATTGCATGAATATTACTGATATCATAGTGTTAAATTTAATCGGTTAGTTATATTTAAAAATATGATACAATCATTAGGCTAACAGTCAGGTCTACGACAATTGTGGAAGTTGGTCAATATGTCATAGGGACAGCTATTGCTATAGGTTCATTCTCTAAAGCTTATCCCATTTTGACAGGGTAATGGCATTAGGTGATAATATTGATAGCCAAGTTTCAAATTTTCATTTTAATTTAATTCTTTGCTATTTAGGTTTCATATGTCAATGGTGTAAGTTAGCTTGACACAGTTGATGATGCTTAAAGACTAAAGAAAAACAATAGTTACTAAATTTCATGCATACATTTCCGTTATAGTTCTCTTGAAGAAAATTAGTTAGTCAATGGTTATATATGCAGTCAGTTTGACGATGATACACCAATTTGTTCTTTGCTTGGGAGCATCTTTTCAAGGAAAATGTGTTCTTCATATTTCTAGGTTTGTATATGCTTTTGAGGATCAAATTAGAGCTGCGGTGGAGAAAGCTATTACTAAAAAGATTACTGAAGGGACATCAAAGCTCGATTCATTATTGCAATCTCTGCCAAAGAAAATCGACGTGGACCATAATGTTGCTCTGGATGTGACGTTTGTTGATGACCCTCTGTTTGGCAATTCATCTATCGAGTTTGATATAAATGGCTTATTTGTTCCATCAGAGAATGCTGCACTTTCGAGCTACTTGAATGATAACTCAAAGCTTTCAGATTCTTGTTTGGGGACATCAAATATGCTTGGAATTTCATTGGATGAAGCTGTATTTAATTCTGCATCAGTAGTGTACTTCCAGGTAATTAATATTGATGATGTTGGTAGCACTCTACTGATTTTATGATATGGGAATATTGCAGTGCTTATCAGTTGTCTCGTATTACCAGAATGTAGTGTGATTCATATTTTGGCAAGTTGGAGTAAAGCATAGCTTAATTTTACTTTTCCCTATAACCTATACATAAAAATACTTCTTCTATAACTATATAATAATGTATTCCTTAAAATAAATATTTCTATCACGACCAACTAGTGCACTTCTTGTTAGTGAACTCTAGGAATCTCAATGATGTTCATCATCTAGGAATTTTATTTCTATGGTTTCCAATAAACGGGCATACTTCTTGAGGATGAGGGTGTTAGCTTGCTGTTTTGAAGAAAAGTATATCACTCGAGTAATCCCAGATTCTAACAGCACTGTTTGAGGGTTAGATAATGGCTCTGTGGATACTATCAGGTTGTCAATATTGAAGTGTCAGTAAAAGTGGAACTTGTTTATATACTTACATTAAAAGTGTGATTGATCCTAAGAAACAATTGTTTTGCATGTCTAAGAAATAAGAATGACTTTTCCTTTTATTTGCCAAAATAACCTTTAGGGCAGAGTTAACTGATCTATGGGGGGTCAATGCCATGAATGAATTTTCTTTGATTGTTCTGACTTTGATGAGCAATCTCTCTTTGAATTTCTATAGAGATGCTTGTATGGAGTCTGAAAATTAGCTTGATATACACATCAAACGCGTAGACAAGCATTATTACTCTCCTCCAACTTTAGAGAAATAGACATTGTGTATCACATTTATTAAAAAAGAGTAGAACGTGGTTGTTACCAGTCCCAGTTTATATGCTTCTACCAAGAAGTGAACTTGTTAGGGGGCTCATATAACGGCCTCTTGAAGTGTTTATGGGTACAAATAATAAATAATGGTTGATATTAGGCAGGCAGTTACTTGCATTAAAGTTAATAGTAAAATTTGAGCAGTCCTTGTCCATGTGACAACTATTTTGGCTCCATTTAATCTTTAGATATAATTTATAGACCTGTTTTTTAATATTACATGAGCCCAACCATTTTGAGATAAACTAATCACTAACCAGATCAATGTTATGATACCAGTCCCTGCTGAAATTGAGGAGGATTATTGTCTAGATGACTAGTTTGACTCTATAGATTATCACTCGATCCTCACCTCACTGTTGGGCTGCTAAGCATTCCAAGATTGGAATTACCAGTAAATTGGACACTATTACTGAAGGTGTGTTATAGGAAATTTCATGCTAATACATTGGTTTCATGTCTGTTTAGAGGTAGAGTTGGAAGCATGGATACTCTAAACTTAGTGGTGTGTCCACGTTGGAATCAGAATGAGCAAACATGGACATGCCAATATATACACAGATGTTCCGAAACCAGTGTCGTGCATGTGATGTTTGTGTATCTTATGTGAATATCCCGATGCAAGATTAAGCTTGCTTATATTTTCCAATATAGCAGCAAACCAGTAGATTTTTTTACATTGTACTTCTCATAACAAGCTGGAACCTATATTTGTGAATATGAAATTTCATGCTAATACATTGGTTTCATGTCTGTTTAGAAGTTGAGTTGGAAGCATGGATACTCTAAACTTAGTCGTGTGTCCGCATCGGATTCAGAACTAGCAGAACATGGACATGCAAATATATACACAGATATTCCGAAACCGGTGTCGTGCATGTGGTGTTTGTGTATCTTATATGAATATCCTGATGCAAGATTAAGCTTGCTTATATTTTTCCAATATAACAGGAAACCAGTAATTCTTTTTACATTTGTACATCTCATAATAGACTGGAATCTATATTTGTTAACACAATGTGTAGCCACTCCTGAATATTAGTCACATGGAATGCTTCAAAAACTTAAATGGTCTGATTCCTTGTGTCTATTGAACATTTAATATATTAAGTTGAAGAAGCCTGTTACTTGGTGTCCATTTTTCTTCTCATGTTGTTATATGCTATGTAACCGAAAACAGCTTCAAAATAGAAGATACTTGAAACTATTTATGAAGCTACTAGCAAACTTAGAAGGGTAGTATATACTTACTTTCTTCTTGGATTTTTCAGGAAGGATGATGCTGCATTGGCTTGTTGACAAGGTACCGGATCAGTCTCTCTTGAACACTAAAAATGGAAATATATTGTTCCTCAATTGTACAGGAAGTATCCAAATGATGATATGCAACTTAATCTTACATTAACTTCTCCGCCCATTATAAGGATTAAGCCACAAGGAGTTGGTGGTACCATTACCACGGATATGACAATCAATGTCTTGGATGCCGGTGAGACCATTCCTGTTGCATGCATAACAGTGGTATGCTTAACATAGCAAAATAAATTTCTTTTCTTTCTCATATATAACTCTCTGTGATGCATTATTTTTATTTATCATGTGGCTTCTGCTGCCACGATAGCATTTGGTTTTTTCAAAGTTAAAAGCTAGCATACTAGGTGAGAGAGAAAAAAAAAACCCCATTAAATGGTTGTACAACTACAGTATTTTGATACAAGTTCTTAATTTCTTCTCTACTATGTGGAGATTGTTTTCCTGGATTACTTTCTGAGCATACATAGACATGTCTATAGGATTGTGAATTGGCTGGTTCTAGGTTGTCAGGTCGAAGAAGGATGTCAGACATTACTAGCAGAGGTTTTACAAAAAAGCATAATAGTTGAAATGAGTCTAATATCTCAGATAATATTATTGAGGGCTACTGCCTACTACTTATAGAGGGTCCAACCCTCTTCATATTACATCTAACCGATGTGGGACTAAAGTCCCTTATTTACTCTCAACACTCCCCCTCAAGATGGGCGATAGATATTAATCATCCCCATCTTGTTACATAGCTTTGACAGACTCAATGAACTAAGACCCTTAGTCAGACATCTGCCACTTGTTCTTCTGAGCGAACATAGTCAATCTTTAGTATCCCTTGTTCCAGCTTTTCCTTGATGAAGAATCGATCGATCTCGATGTGCTTCGTTCTGTCGTGCTGAACCGGATTGTTCGCTATACTTATCGCAGCTTGACTATCGCTCAGAAGGTGCAATGGTGTCCCCTTGTCTAGCTTCAACTCTGTCAGCAGCGCCTTTACCCATAGCAATTCTGATACTCCTAGAGCCATTGCTCTGTATTCTGCTTCAGCTGTCGACCGTGCTACCACTGACTGTTTCTTGCTTCTCCATGAAACCAGGTTTCCTCTACAAAAACACAGTACCCTGTGGTAGACCTTCTGTCGTCTATGCAGCTTGTCCAGTCTGCATCGCAGTATCCCTCAACATCTGTGCATCCATTCTTCTTGAACCACAGTCCTTTTTTCGGCGTCCCTTTCAGATATCTTAGAATCTGAAATACTGCATCCATATGACCCGTTCTTGGATCATGCATATAGCGGCTTACAACACTTACTGCAAATGAGATATCAGGACGAGTATGCCCTAGATAAATCAGTCTGCCTACTAGCCTTTGATACCTTTCGCGATCAACAGGCTTTCCTGCTTCTGCTCCCATCTTGTACTTCTGGTCAATTGGAGTGACTGCTGCTCGGCATCCCAGCATTTCTGTCTCTTTCAGCAGATCTAGTGCATATTTCCTTTGTGAGAGAACAATTCCTGTTCACCATCACACACCTCGATACCCAAAAAGTATCTCTCTCTCCCAGGTCCTTTACCTCAAACTCTTTGGCGATTTCGTCTTCAGCTTAGTGATCTCAACTATATCGTCACTTGATCACTATATCATCTACATATACAGCAAGTATAGTAATGTGGCCCCTTGCATGCTGGAGGAAGACAGTATGATCTGCATTTGTCTAATGATACCCATGCCAGTGACGGCCCTTCTGAATCTGTCAAACCAGGCTCGAGGAGATTGCTCTCATCACAGCCCAACACGACTTCTTCAGTTTGCAACTTTTCCATGTGACGTTCCTTCACCTGAATCTGACACAGAGTAGCACCCCGGAGGAGTCTCCATGTATACTTCTTCTTGTAGGTCTCCATGAAGAAATGCGTTCTTTACGTCTAACTGGTGTAGCTTCCACCCATAGTTTGCTGCAATGGAGACCAGCGTTCTTACGGTACTCATCTTCGCTACTGGGGCAAAAGTCTCATCATAGTCGATACCATATGTCTGGGTATAGCCTTTTGCAACCAGTCTCGCCTTGTATCGTTCAACTTTTCCTTCTGGTGTCTCCTTCACTGTGTAAACCCATTTGCATCCCACAGCTTTCTTCCCTTCAGGTAATGGCACCAGCTCCCATGTCTTATTTTTCTCTAGTGTCCCAAGTTCTTCCATCATTGTGGCTTTCCATCTTGGGTCCTTCTTTGCTTCTGCCAATTCTTAGGTAAAGAAGTGGAGTCTAACGAAGTGAGGAATGTTTGATAAGTCGGAGAAATATTAGAATAAGATAGGTAGTTGGCGATATCATGTTCATAATCTTTATAACGAATAGGAGCCTTTCCCGCATTAATGCGAGAAGACCTCCTTAAGGGAGCAATGGGTGGTGGAGAAAGCATACCATCCGAATCGGAGAGACCCGCTTCCGAATCGAGCGATCCGGTGCGGGAGTAACATCTTCAGGAGTCGGGGCAGGAGTAGACGAGGGACTTGGCACTATAGGCACAGGGCACGGCACAGTACTGGACCTCTGCTGTCTTCTTCTGTAAACTTGGAGCTCCTTTTCCCTTGTCTGCTTCTCCCCCTGCGTAATGTACGTATTGTCTTCGTCATCCTCCGTATCAGTATCATTGATGCTTTCTCCCCCTTTCTTCCAGTGTGTCACGACAGGACAAGGTACCGATCCGACAACTACGTTTGGGCGTACTACCTCCCCCTCACGTCCAACACCCGCTGTGTGAGGCGTGTTCCCAAACGCAGAACCTTCGTCCGAACCATAATAAGGTTCCAGCTCTCTGAATGTAACGTCCATGCTTACAAACTTCCGTTCAACTCCAGCATACGTAACCCTTCTGTGTCCCGGTGTACCCAACAAAGACACACTTAACTGCTCGAGGATCCAGCTTACCAACGCTAGGCCTGTTATCGTGGACGAAGCATACGCAACCAAATACTTTCGGAGGAACGGTGTACGCAGTTGTCCCCGTGAGCATTTCCAAAGGCGTCTTCCAGTCCAGTAATTGAGAGGGCATCCTGTTGATGAGATAAGAGGCTGTCAAGACAGCCTGCCCCCACAAAAATTTAGGGACATTCATAGCCAGCATCATTGTCCGAGCTACCTCCAGCAGGTGCCTATTCTTTCGTTCAGCAACACCATTTTGAGCCGGTGTATATGCACAAGAGGTTTGATGCAGTATACCATGAGAGGATAAATACGCAGCAAACCTCTTATGGGTATATTCCGTCCCATTATCCGACCGGAAACACTTAACACGAGCATTATACTGTGCCTTTACCCGTTGATGGAGGCTTTGAAATGCCTCAAAAATATCACTTTTATTCTTCAGCAGGTAGACCCACGTTACGCGGGTAGAGCAGTCAATAAAAGTAACAAACCATCTATAACCGTTAACACCGTTTGTAGGACAAGGGCCCCACACATCAGAATGAATCATATCAAAAGCAGCAGAACATCGATGCCCAGAACTCACATAGGAGCTTCTGGTATGTTTCCCCAACTCACAAGCATCACAAACTAACAACTCTTTATTTACTTTTTGATATAAGGACGGATACAGTCGACTAATAATGGAAAAGAAGAATGTCCTACACGCTGATGGTGGAGGAGCAGCTCGGCTTCGACACTTCGACTTCGGACTTCCGGTTGTGCGTCTGCAACCAAAGATGCTAGTGCTCTATCCAGACCGTTCCTGTCCAAGTACCATAGACCCTTATGCCATGTGCCAGTGCCTAGTCGTCTCCCCGTTCCCTTCTCCTGAAAAGTTACCTTAGGAATATCAAAGGAAACAATACAGTTTAGATCAAGGATAATGGCGCTAATGGATATAAGATTGACAGGAAAGGATGAGCATGTAAGACATTAGATAGAGTGATGGAAGGAGTGCAATCAACAGTGCCTTTACCCGTAACAGGCCTGGAGGTACCATCAGCAGTCTGAATGCTTTCTGACGGCGTTAAGTAGAGTATTCCCGGAACTCACCTCGGGACCCGTACATGGCAAGATGCCCCAGAGTCCATAATACAGCTGGCTGAGAGACAGATGCAAGAGCACGCGGAGGTATACCGGCACTGGTTTGGGAGAAGTAAGTGCAGTAATCTCCTGTAGTGGACGGCGCCCCAGGAATGACTTGTCGTTCACCAGAACCAAGCTTTGAGCCGCGCATCTTCTCGAGAACTTCTCTCTCAAATGGAGTGATGTCCGTCAGCTGATTGTCCTCACCTTCATCTGCCAGATGCGCCTTGTTGCCTCCAGAGTAAGTGCCCCTTCCACCACTGTAGCTGCTCGACACCTCGTCGTCCACCGCGACCACGGCCCCGACCATTCGAGGGAGTCCGTGTCGGTTTTGGGCAAAACGGATGTAATGCCCTGTGTCACCACAGTTGTGGCAAACGCCTCCCGTAGAAGGAGGCTGTGTGAAAGTGGCAAGAGCAGATGTGTCAACTCCGCCTGCTCCACCTGGGAGATACCCTTGGTAGGCATCAGCTTCAACCGTGCTTCTTCTTGTGCCATGACAGCTATGGCGTCTTCTAATCTCGGCAGTTGCGGTTGTGCGAGAAGTACATTCCTCCGTTGCTCAAATGCAGGGTTGAGCCCCTTCAAAAACTTCATCCCGTTGCCGCGAGATATAATCCAAAATTTCTGGAAATGTTTTGCAAAAGCCGGTTCAACCTGAGCATCCTCCATGCCAAGAGGATCATAATGGTCAAGATCAGACCAGTACTTCTTCAACAAGGCAGCGTACTCAGAGATGGTACGATCGTCTTGGATTACCCGATCGAGCTCATCCTGCAGTTGGAAGACTCACATGGGGTTACCCGAACCGGAGTACATGTCTTTCAATGTTCTCCAGATATCAGCAGCTCCCTCCATTGCTTCAACGTTACCGACACTTGGTCGGTCAAAGAGGCTGTCAACCAACCAGCCACGACATTGTTGACAATGTCCCATACAGCAAACTCCTTCGAGGAGTGATCGACAGGGGCCTTGGTGTGGCCATCTACATAACCAACCAAGCCACGTCCCTTCAGCGTCCGCATCGCCTGCCGGACCATTTCAAGTAGTTGGTCGTGCCTTCCAACTTCGTCTCCAGCTTGTCCAACTTTCCCATTTTGTACGGTGACGGATCCACATCAGTATGGGTCACGCGTGGGGTTGCCTCCGGTAATCTCTTGGTCAGGAGATCCTCGACCAGGGCCTTCATTTCTTCTGCTGTCAACTTCCCATAGATGGAATCCATGACTTCTTCAACTGCAATCAGTGAGGTGTTGTTTCCTGAGTCGTCTTCTTGTGAGTCGTCTTCGTCTTAGTCAGCTATCGGGGGGAAACAACAAAACGAGATCCCTCACTGATATGTCGTAGTTTATACGACCAACTAGAACCGCGTCATGATAACGCGTTCGGACGGCTCAACGTAGTTTTGCCTCCTTGCATGAGACAAACCAGAGGTATACCAGCCGTGCAGAAACGATTGTAAAGACAACGTTTCTGAGATACGAAAATCTAAAGAGATTTCGTATTCGTAGTAGAGCTTCTAAAAGAAGGTACTGATTCTCGAAGGCAACAATCAGAAATCTTCTAAAGAAATCTGAGTTTAGAGATCTTCTAAAGAGAAGGAACTCTGATTCTCGAGGCAACTACAGAGATCTTCTAAAGAGAAGGAAATCTTTTTTTTTTTTTTTTTTTTCAGAACAGCGAAAAACCCTAAAAAGGGCTGCTGGAGCAGCAGTAAAGGGAGGGGGGCGGCGCTGGAGGGTTAGGGAGGGGGCGGCGCTGGAGGGGGGGGGGGGGGGCGCTAGGGTTGGAGGAGAGGATGGAGAACTCGGCTCTGATACCAAGTTGAAATGAGTCTAATCTCGGATAATATTATTGAGGGCTACTGCCTACTACTTATAGAGGGTCCAACCCCTCTTCATATTACATCTAACCGATGTGGGACTAAAGTCCCTTATTTACTCTCCAATAATCAGTTACATGTTATACAGTTGCCTTTAAATAGTTTAAGGTCTTCTGAGGATATATTAAGTACTGAGGGAATTAGATAGTGAAATTTGAATACTGAACGAAAACAACCAAGTGGACAATAAATTTCATCTAAGTTTATAGAACTTCTAGTCTTCTTGAACTAATGGACCAAATGATTACAGTACTGTGAAATCATTACCACTGTAAACAGGTGTCTTACCATGTTCAGTATGCTAGTACCACATTCCTCGGACAAGCCTCAAATACATGTCAGAAATATTATTTCTTAATTAGGTAAAAGGTTGTTGAAAACTCTATCCTTTCTTGGGTTTTTATGGGTTTGTTCACTATTTTTTTATGTGCTGCCTTGTGTTTAATATCATATGTTATAATAGTTCAATGACATTTGTGCACTATTGTGCCATCACCATGTGTCGTACTTTTTTAGATATCTCGTGTGTCATGTCTTAGTGTGTTTTGTGTGTCCACTTAGCCCTTAGATACCACTTTATTCTAGAGAATTCGACAACAATATTGAGCATATTCTATGAAAAGATTTGTACATAGGTGCAAAATTTATACATGGATGTATACCTAAATGTTTTCTTATCTGTGCTCTTGTTTTAGTGGTTAATACTTGTTCTATTGGCATTCAACTGCCCTGATGTAGTCCACTATCTACATACATAATAGGGCTATGCAGCTTGGTTTACATAGTTCTACTGTTCTAGACTTCTGTAACGTGAATTTTTTGGGAAGGTAAGTATTTGAACATGTACGTCTCCTGTTCTAGACATCTATAACAAATTATTTTGGGGAGGTAAGCATTTGAACATTTTTTGAAATTCACAAATTATATGTATGGCCCTACTAAACTTGCATACATTTGGAAACTTGGGTGGCATTTGAGTTGAAAAGTAAACTGGTCCATCATCAACAAATTATCTGGTAGAAATTTTCAAGTAGAAAAGTATTTTGTAACTGTTATCATTTATTTACAATTCTAAGTCAGATGTTATGTTTATTAAACACTTGCTCCCTAGAAAGTATATAATGGGCCATGCGGTCCTGGATTTCACCACAATATCTAGTTTACACAAGATACATATAAATTATAAACCACAGTGAAATGGTCAAAAGATCTCTTACCTATGGACCAAAAGGTAGAAAAATGACCAATTTTTTTAGTTGATTTCATGTTATAGGTGACACTAATCGAGGGTCCACAATGTTGATCATGATCTAAGCATCATGAGACAGATACCAAAACCTGTTTGTTTAGATACAGGTATAAGTGTTACTGTAGGATAAGGATAAATCGTGTCTGATTTTCCTAAACCTCATAAAGTAGGATTCATTAACATGGCTATGCATAAATCACATTTCCATTAAGCTCATTTTTTTCGGGCCATATTAACTATTAAGGGTTACATTTCTGTTGATATAATGTTAATCTTTTGCTTCCCTAAGGCCTCGTTTGGTTGGCGAAATCATGAGGTCGGGAAAAGAAAGTCATTCCTTTCCTATGTTTGGATGTCAAAGGAAAGTATGAGGAAAGGAAAATAATTCCCATGTGGAAGAAAAATAAGGGGGAAAGTGGTTACCCCTATCCAACCAAGGATTCACTTTCCCACTATAGGAAATTCACTTTTCCTTCTAATTTACTTGTCCTCTCCAAATACCGGAAAGAAATGGATGTAAATTACAATTTCTCAAGGAAAGGGAAAGAACAAGGAAATTGATTTCTTTCCTTTCCGCGAACCAAACGAGGCCTAAAAGTATGAACATGTGTCATTTACTACCATTTTATCTTTTCATAAATATGGCTAGAAATGAAGAATAATGGAAGTTTAGAATAAGAGTTTAGTGAGTTTAAGTAGGTGAAGTATTGGAACCTTTGGCATCTAGTTGAGAGAATCCAGAGTTCTCTGAACTATTAAAGTTCTTTGAAGAGAAGAATCCTGGAAAAATCAGATCCAGCAACAGTGTTAGGAAATATCCAACAAAACCAGCACTGCCATAGTGAAGAATGAAGGTAACATAGGATGAAAGGTTCGTGGATGTGAACATCGTCAACACTGTACTCAATTAGCTTATTACTTTGTATCTTATGGATAGCAACATAGGATTAACATTTGATACTTGGTTTTTTGGGTCATGCATGTACTTATTGTAATACTGTATGTATCTACCAAATGTGTTTGGGCTTTCAAGTGTACTCGGACTCTTATAGTCAGGATAAGTGGTTGCAATTCCCTATTTTACATCTGGTGATGTAGAAAGTTGAAAACTGTGACGAGCTAAACTCATGCACATTGAGTTATCTATGTTTGGACGGGTGACATGGGAATGTGTTTATTTGATCCTGCCTCTTACAGTGTAGGCAGACGGTTGCACTTCTCAATACCACATCTGGTTACGTGTGCTAGCTTGATGTCTCTTCGTATGTCAGCTTAATGTCTCTATAGCAACTATTTATATTGATCCTCATTGTGCCAGCATCTTATTCAGATACCCGTCCCTTTTATATCTTTGATAAAGTACACCACTCTTTTACTTGATATTTAAAATTATTATTATTATTATTATTATTAAAACATTTCTACAGGAAATGGCTGTTTCAGGTGTTGTGAGGATTTCAGGGAATAACTTAGCTGGTGAAGCCGAATTACACGACTTCAGCTTGAATTTGAAGTGGAGTGAAGTAGGGAACTTCCATATGTACTAATTCAGGTAAGCTAATAAATGACTAATTCTTGCTATTTCTTAAAATTCTTACTTACCTTTTGCGGTAAGGTTTCGTGTGACGACGCCTCACAGCTCACACAAACCCAAACCACCCAAGTTACAACTTTAGTTTTCATGTGCCTTCAATAATATTTTCTTTTCCAGTTTCGATTGCAGAAAGGAAAGGTATTACATCATTTTTTTTCTCATAAAATTCATTGTTTTACAGGAGACGATGCGGGTTTTTCTCAACACTGTATTTGTACCGATTAATTCTCATATGAGAAAGGGATTTCCTTTACCGATTGTTAATGGATTCACCCTCCGCAATGCATACATACTCAACTCTATCTCGAAGATGGTCGTCTGTGCAGATGTAGTGTTCAGGGACTCCAGTGTTACAAAGCCATTACGTATTGCAGACTTGTAGTACTACTGTTTGTACATACGAAAAAAATAATAATCAGAAACCATTAAATCTGCTGATGCTGCATCACGAAGATAATGTTGGTGAAGTCTTGGAGCTCTTCGTCTTGAGAACTCACTTTGAGCTCTACATCTTGAGAACTCACTTTGTATCCTCCCTTCATTGTACAGCATGAAAGCCATGTCCTTTAGTTTTGTTGATAGTAGGGCTTCATTACTTGATGTTTAAAAGTGTTGTACATTGTGTTAGTGTATGATACCTGTTGCTACTACTATTGAGGATCATCGCTCTTTTTATCTGCGTTTCTCTTGTATATTTGGTCGTCAGATGGGACATTGTGACAAACTTCTATACTGTCTGTTGTGTCACCACCCATTTTTTTTGCTTGAAACAAATGATTCTTCTACTGCTCTTGCGACAAACTAATTTACAGATAATTCAAAGAGGCGCCGCATGAATATGGGTGCGCGTGAAAAGTATGTTTCATGGTTGAATTAGATTCTTTGATGGCTTATTTAGTTGCTTCTAACTGGTAGTTTTTGCTGCAACATTGCAGCATTTACAATATTTTCCGCAGTGTTTTAAAAACAATCAGTCATCCTTAGAATCAGTAGCTCTTTTAGATTGGTTTAATACTGACCCACTACTTTTTCAAAAACCTGGTCAATCCGGTCAACCTGGTTGCCATCGAACCGTCTAACCCAGTTGGATCTGGACTTGACCTTGACTTTTGTTTTGGCCTTTACTTGCATCAAAGTTAATATGTTTGCTTCTTTACTAATTCTACTATGGTAAACATGCAGAATTTTTAGG
This sequence comes from Iris pallida, assembly GCA_029216955.1. NCBI lineage: Eukaryota > Viridiplantae > Streptophyta > Magnoliopsida > Asparagales > Iridaceae > Iris > Iris pallida. The sequence goes on along the minus strand of JANAVB010023460.1, from coordinate 2,490 downwards.
TAGTATATATATAGTTGTGTACTATGTAATATATTCAATGTAAGATAGTAAGTCTATATAACTGGTTCAACCTGAGTTAGCCCACTTGTTGGACTAGTTTGACTCACTCTAGTGTCCTGACCGAATTGATCTATGGTACGGTTTTTAAAATGTTGATTTTTTGGTATTGCTTTAAGTAGTGTCCATTGTTGCAATGGACAATGCTACGATTATAACAATCGTACAACTAAATGCCACGTGGTTGGACTCCATTGGAGGGGAAAGGAGAGGTTTGCGTGGGGGAGGGTGGGAGGGTAGGTTGTAAGAAGTTCGGTATGAAATTGGTTGTAAACTTAGCATTATTCTATTGCAATTGCAAACTGTACCTTATCTCGAACCTTAAGAAACACACTTAAGTTTTTCATGCTAGTACACCGAATACCTGTTAAATAGATATAAGATGTATTCTTTTACGTATTCTGTTACAGAGGTCATGCCACTCATTCCGGCAACTTGCTACTGACAATTGCGTCAAAATGGGCTTTGCCATACTGTTAGCCGAAGATTACAAGAAATAGTTTAACATGCCACAATTTGTAATGACTTGAGTCAATTCTCAATCCGAGATTGAATGGGCGGAAAATTTGTGGTAATAATAAGAATGCTTATCGTAGAAGAACAAACTAATAAAACAGGAACGATTGTTACTTTCTCAATAAAAATAAAAATAGTCTGTTACTTTTTAGAATAACAAGAAAGGTATTAAGTCGAACTCAAGTGACCCTTCTGGTTATCGGAAAGATGCATAAGATTCTGGCTGACAGGCTGAGTTGCAGAAGATCAATGCATCGAGCCACGAGAGCGTATTATTCATTCCATTTAAAAAATGGTGAGAGTTGAGGACAGTTGGTCCAAAAGACATGCAATACATCATGCACAAAGTCAGGTCCTCCACGCATTGGGTGATGGTACAACCATAACTAAACGATAATTAAGAGAAGTTTAAATAGAAGTATATAAAAAGGTCATTTTCTCATAAAGGATTACTTTAACATATGTCATGATACATGATACATATTGATAAATATATATTTATATGAATATTCACACTAGTACGTTAGATAAAATAATTTTTTCTTAAAATGTGTATTTATCAATGTAAAATATATATTTATCAATGTTTTGGTGGAAGTAACTGTGCAAAATATACATTTTACTAGATTGGCCACACATAACTTATAGTGTTCGTTATCCTTAGAGCATCTCCAACCCTATTGTGACTTTGGAAAAAAGTTGTTGCCACATAGGAATGACAAAATTTTATTCAAAAGTTCTTCTCCAATGCAATTGTCAGAGCACTCCAACCCTATTGTCTTGTTTTGTGTTGTGAATCCTATGTGGCATGAGGGACAAGACAATGTCTTGTATAGGTGGCAAGGTTATATTCACAAATGACAATGGGTTTAAAAAGTCATCTCCAATGCAAAGTATTGAGAAGACAATACAAATAATTTTTACAACTTCCAAGACAACTTTTACTCTTCTACTTCTTTTTTATAAATATTTTTTTCACAAATGATGATGTGGACATAAAGACATTGTGAAGTGCATTGTCTAGATCTAGACAACCAACTTCACATTGTCTTTGCCATGTCATTGCCATGTCAACTCCACACTTAATTTTACATTTGTATTGGAGAAGTACTTTTAGAAAAAATGGTTGTCATTCCTATGTGGCAACCATTTTTTTCAAACTCACAAGGGTTGGAGATGCTCTCAAGTCAATTGTGAAGCTTATGTGGCAAAAATTAAAGAAGACATTGTGAAGTTGATTGTCTTGTTCTAGACAATGCACTTGACAATGTCTTCTCTTTCATGTCATCAATTATGAATAAAAAATATTAAAAAAGAAAGAAGATGAGTAGTTGTCTTAAAAGTTGCCTTGGAAGTTGGAAAAAATACTTTTTATTGTCTCCTCAATACTTTTGCATTGGAGAGAGTTTTTCTATCTCATTGTCTTTTGAGATATAATTTTGCCACATAAATAGGACATTGTCTTGTGGCTCATGCCACGTAGGAGCCATCTAAGACCATCTCCAATGGTGATTTCTAAAATTGAGTTCTTATCCTACTTGGCATTGTACTTTAAGGAAATTTCTATCCTAGTTGGAAGAGTTCTACATAGAAATTGTAGACATACAAAAATGTTCTCCAATGGTTCTCTATTTCTATCCTATGTGTCACATAGTAAAAGGACCAATTTAATGTGTGGGGCCCAATAATAATTGTCATGAGAGATAGGAAAATTTCTATGAAAGTTTCTACATGTAGAAGCCCTCCTAGAAAATTTCTATCCTACATCATTGCCACCTAGGATAGAAATGGTGATAGAAATCACCATTGGGAGAAGTTTTTTCTAAAATGGATTTCTTCCATAGAAATAGGGAAGATAGAAACCCCCCATTGGAGATGGTCTAAGACTCACATACTTAACAAGACAATAGGGTTGGA
>JANAVB010023458.1:0-32397 GCA_029216955.1 Iris pallida | reverse complement strand
CGACATCTCTCCTAATGCATGATGGGCAGTCACTGTGGGGAACGCTCAACCCATATATTGAGATATGTGGGGATTGTTGGTGTTTTTGCCTTGGACTAAAAAATTGTCCCACATCGGCTACACCAAATGGTGAGTATCTCAATATAATGTATTGCTTGTGTTGAGGTGTGCACATGAGGTGTAGTGGGGCACAAGTTTGTGCCATGTGGAAGTATTTTTCTAGAAGAAAAAAGGATTAAATCCAACAAGGATGCAAGTTAATTTTTGTTGTGCGGACTCGGACTCGGACACGGACTCCAGGATGTCTCGTGCATGCACGGGAGTGTTCGGGGTAGGCGTGGACTGGCACACTTCTATGCTGATTGTGGGATGATCTAAAATATCAAACTCTATTTTTGAGTATTGGTATTTTAGTCCCACATCGGATAGGAGAAGAGGTGAAGTCTCAACTCCACTCTATAAATAGAGCCCCTTGGCCTCCTTTGAAAGAGGCACCAAGAAGAGTGTGAAGGGAGTCTGTAAAGTCCAGGAAGCCCGTTCAAGTCTCAATATTGACTTACGAGCGTTCCAGAAGTTCTTCGTGAACTTGCTGGTTCCTGGAAGCTGTTCGTGCTCGTGTGGGACGAATAAAGCTTTGAGCAATGGTGGTTCATTCACCCCAGCATTTCATTCTCGCCTGTCATCGCTGCTGTTGCCTTTTACAGTAACTTCTTTTAGAAGCTCTACTGCCGATAGTCGCTTGCACAAAAGTCTCTTTAGATTTTTGTGTATTACGTAGAATCTTTTTAGATCCTCTTAATTCAGAATCCTCCAGGATCTCTGTTGCACATCTTCTTTAAGGTGTTGCATTTGAAACGTTGTCTTTACAATTGTTTCAGTTTCAGAATTTTCCATCGAAAATTGTGCCTCGGCACTAACAAAACCTACACAAAACAAATTTAGGAAGGTGAAATACATTGGAAGTGCATTATATTACATGTTGAAAGTGTTACTACAATGCCGACGCCTGCGTGTGGTCGTCGGAGAAGACATCCTGCCCCAGCTCCTCCTCTAAGTGGTATGATCACCGCCTTGACTCCAAGGAGGCTTCAACTCGGTTAGGAACAAGTACATGATCTATGACTACTGCAACGACCCGGGGCATTTCCCAAACGGGTTGCCCGCAGAGTGCACTCGATCTGGTTAAATGTTTTCTCAATGTATCCGGTTGGAGCTCAAAATCTCTGAGTTCTTCTTTAGTTCGGAAATATATGATAGACATCATGCATGACACAGACCGGCCAGTCCAGTTCAATAAGCTAACTTATCGCTATTGTTGTCCATAGTTGGATACAATTTGCTCAAAATTACTATTAGTCCCAAAACTCCACCTTTGATATCCAAATAAATAACATATCCGCCTTCTGCATGACACCAAGTTCAGACATGTTGCAAGTCTTAAAGTCCACTCCTTCGAACTATAAGGACATATTTGGATAGGTGATAATGCATTGAAAGTGGCATAAAACTGGCACTTTTATTACAACTGACCGTTGGTATAGGTAGTTTCAGTGTTTGGATACTCTTGTAACTCCATTGCAGTTGGTTGTGATACGACATTTATTACAACTGAATGTGTCATATTTTTTTTATTTGTAGGAGAAGTGGATTACAACTCCATTGCAAGTGGCTATACTCTCTAAATTTTTAATTCCCACCCATACTTTCATGTTGTCATCCAAACAAAAATGATTTAGGACTCCTCACTTGCGGGGAACAAAAAACTATATATAATATATATATATATTATATATATATATTATATATATATATATATATATATATATCCAAACATATTTTGGAAAGTGATACATTCACACTTTCATTGCAAGTGCACCATATTGCAACATGTTTAAAGTGACACTTTCACATTTTCGTGAAGCTACAAGCATCCAAACAGCCCCCTAAGTGAAAAAAGAAAATGTAAAGACTACGGTTAAAGCGGCCCAAGCAAGACTTAGTACTATATCATGTAAATTATATATCCTATCTCCATGAAGGAATCATTCCCATTATTGATTAATAATCATAGTGAAATCAATGACACAAAGGAAAAATAGGAATCTAAATTTAGGCTATTGATGAACCAAAACCAATTCGATGAATACATTTGTAACAAGGTTCCAGAGGTGTAGTGAGTTTTTTTTCCTAATGAGATCGTCTTCCTTCATTCTGTTATGTACAATTCTCTATAGCAAATGGTATTGTCTTACATTTTTGTCTAGACTCTTTATAGTTTAGGAGAGCTAGGATGGTGCTTCTTTGGTTGCATGACTTTAAACTGTATTTCAAAATATAGGTATATAGCTAATTGCCAATTGGTCATCTAGGCTTTATGCATGGTCCTCTCACTCTCATGCTTATATATCTGCCTTGGCTAGAACTATACATCAACATAGAGGGAATGCTTGGATAATGGTGATGATGGTGAGGATGGTATATAGCTACTTGCCAATTGCTCATCTAGACTTTATACATAATCTGATATAGAGCTTACTAATACTCTATAGCCAACCTCATTCTAATAGGAGAAGGCTTGGATAATGGTGATGATGGTAGATATCTAGGACTCTAGGAATTGGGTATGAAATAAAACCATATTAAGGTTAATGAATTATCCAAATTGACTCTCATACACTGGAATACAATTAATTTCTAGAACTTCATAATTGATTCTCATAAAAGCAGACAATGAAGAGCGTGCACAGCACCATAAACCATTATTTGAGTTTTACACGGGAAGACAAATAAATGATCCAACCTCTGTTGTCAGCTTGATTCTATACCAATGGCTTGTGATCGATAGTTTGATTTAGTTGAAAATGTACTTGAGATTATGATTTATTTCTTTTACTATTGTTAATAAGGATAGTTACATGTGACTTCTAGTTGAGGCTAAAGTAAGTTCAGTATCTTTATTTAAGACCAGTAAATTCACCTTAACGCACACATAATTATTTTTATAATATATTTAAAAATAGTTCAGATATTTATATTTAGATTTATATATAGTTGATCGTGTAAAAAAGGAGAGAGCTAGTTTTTTAATCCTTCAATTTTTTTAATAAATAATGGTGGATGATATGCATACAAGGATTGATCCATCTGAATCCTTATGCTATATATATGTGTGTGTGTTGATCTTTAGGATTCAAACAATTATATTAAAAAACTTCAATAAAAAAGTGTTCTTCATTTAAATAATAATAATGATAAAAATGAAAATAAATAAACAAATTACTCTAATGTAGTCCAATTCCTTTCTAACTCCCTAACCTGTCGTTAATTAATCTAAATATTTTCTAGCCTCTATCTTCCTTGTACTCACTAAGAAGTTTAAAAAGAAACCATAACCCTAGCTCCTTCAGTGTAGCAATACATGGAAGTAGGGGTGAGCATTCGGTTAATTTGGTTCAAACTGAAATCGAATAACAGAAAATCGAATAAACAAAACCGAAACTGGACCACAATAGCCTCCAGCCGAATCAAACCAAACCGAATTAAATTGGTTCGTCGGTTATTTGCATCTTTTTGGTTAATATACCGAAAATTGATCTCCTGATCAATCGGGCCGCATGCTTCACCACTACCACAAGGCTAGAGGGTCATTGGAAATAACTATAAACACGGAAGGAGGGAGTGGATACAATGAGATCTTTTCTCCGGTGGTCAATTACACTTCTAATCGCGTGTTGTTGAGCTTGGTAGCTCATCATGATCTCGAGTTAGAGCACCTCGATGTGAAGACGACATTCTTGTGTGGCGATCTTGACGAAAAAATTTATATGCATCAGTCAGAGGGCTTCAAGGTAGTTGGCAAGAAAAAAAATGTGTTTGTTGAAAAAATTGTTATATGGGTTGAAGCAGTCGTCTCGACAGTGGTGCAAGCAGTTCGACTCCTTCACGACACAGCATGATTTCATCCGAAATAAGTATGACTGGTGTTTACTTTCATAAACTTCATGGTAGAGGTTATATCTATTTATTGTTTTATGTGGATGATATACTTATTGTCTCAAAAAGCATGGTAAAGATAGATAAACTGAAATCTTAACTTAGCTCGGAGTTTGAGAAGAAAAATTTGGGTGGAGCTAAGAAGATTTTGGGGATGGAGATTAAAAGGGAGAGGGAGAAAAAATTGTCTTTGTCTCAGAAGTCATACATTGAGAAGATCATTGCTCGTTTTGGTATGGAAGATGCAAAATTAGTTTCTACTCCCTTGGCTGGCCACTTTAGGCTCCCAACCAAGTTATCTCCTACTACAGATGAGAAGAAGGAGCACATGGATCGATTTCCTTATGTGAGTGCAATTGACAGCTTAATGTATGCTATTGTGTGAACTCGACTAGACATTGCACAAGCCGTAAGTATGGTTAGTCATTTTATATGGCTAATCCAGGGAAGAAGCACTAGGAGGTTGTGATGTGGATATTCAAGTACTTGAAGGGTACAAATGATGTAGGATTACACTTTGGTGGAGACTTTAGTCAGGTCAGTGGATATGTGGATTCAGACTATGCTTGTGATCTGGATAGGCGCGGGTCAACTACTAGATACGTGTTTATTTTATATGGTGCACCAATCAGTTGGAGGTCTATGTTGTAGATTACAGTTTCCCTATCGACTAAGGAAGCAGAGTATATGGCAGTAACAGAGGCAGTGAAAGAAGGTCTATGGCTTCGTGGTTTGATTATGACTTGGGGGTGAAGCATGATGTAGTTGATGTCCATTGTGATAGCATGAGTGCTATCCACTTGGCAAATAATCAAGTCCATCATGTGAGGACCAGGCATATTGATGTTCGCTACCACTTCATACAGAATATTGTAGAAGACGGTGACATTGCACTTGAAAAAGTGCATACCAAGGACAATCACACTGATATGTTGACTAAGGTTGTTCTTAGAGCTAAGTTCCAACATTGTTTGGACTTGCTCCAAGTCCTACCTATTGATTGAGCCCTTAGGGCGGAATTGACGAGCGATTGATTTGGTGAAGCTGTACGGGGAGAAGTTTCGGCTCGATTTTATGGCAAAATTTTGCCGAGGGGGAGATACGAAGGAAAATGTCCAAAAATAGGCTCATGACCTTTTTTAACTTTGACCATATAAATTGTAATCCTACATAAGATTGAATTTTAAACCTATATTGGATTGGATTTCTGTACTATATAAAGGGGTCTATAGGTTCTCCTTGAGATATCTCATTATGCTCAATAAAAATTGTTGAATAAGTTCAACACAAGAGTGTAAAACCCCTAAATTTCTACTATATTTTTTATTGATTTAGTATTGATTTAAATTTTTTGTATTTTACGTCGCGTAGTCGTATTATACGTCATGTGCGGAAGTTCATTTTTTCGAATTTTGCTCGACGAGTGCGAATATGTGCGAGCGTACATTTTAGAAAATATTTTCTATCATTTATAGTTTCAAAATAATATACATAATAATTATTTTGTTATCATACCAAAGTTTTCAAATTATTATTTTATTTATTATTTATAAAAAGTCTTTCGTGAAAACGGTTATTACTAGTAAATATATTTGCGTATACATATATTTCATAAATATTTATTGAATTTAATTGTAAATAATAAGGTATTTTTGAAATTAATTATATAGTATTTTTGAAAAACATATTTTAAAATATTGTGGCAATTTAAATCTTGATTTAATTTTTGGATTTATTTAAATAGATAAATTAATAACTACATTTGGAATTTGAATTATCTCAATTGGTTTTAAATAAAAGATGGATTTTAAATTATATTTAAATTGGATTTTTATTTGGATTTGGATTTATTAAATTGATTTAAATTAATAGGTGAATTATCTAATTGGGTTTTAAAACTTTTCCTAATCCCATCCAATTGGGAATTTCTACGTCCTATAAATAGGCAGGTACTCCTCCAATTCAATATTCATCTTCCACAAAATTTTTCTCTACAAATCTACGTGCATCGTGTCTGTGTCCATTCAAATTCTTATTCCATATTTTTTTTACATTTACAAATTTTTTTCCCGCGGTGTCGACAACCCCGACACATAAACCCCAAACCCCCAAATCCATGACCAAATCCCTAGCCCTAACCCAAATTAGTCGATTTCTCTCCCCTGCCATCGATCCTGGGCCTGGCCACCCGGCCAAATACCACCACCATCACCATTGCCGTCATCTCCCTTCAATACTGTCGACACCCGGCCCCTTCTCGACGCAGCTCCTGAAACCTCAACCACAAGTCGGCCACCTCGCCTCCCCTCCACAGAAAACCAACACCATTCAAACACACACCGTCCATCGCCACCGTAGGTCCCGACCAGCACACCACCGCCACCAGCCATCATCCACCACCAAACTTTCGACACCATCCTGCCGACAGTTTCCTCTGCCACCACCTCAACAGTAACCACCAAACCCGCATCTCCATCCCGTCCCGACTTTAGCATCTCGTCCAATCTCCCGACCACCACCAACACTGGATGCAACCACCATGGCCAAGACCAGCACAGCCACTACCCCGACGTTCCATTCCGGCCAACCCCCATCAAACCACCACACGAGAGAGATAGAGAGAGAAAACCTGACCTGAGCTAATTCCCTTCACCGGCGCCGCCCTGACACCTCCCTCCGGCAACCGCGCCGCGCCGCCCCCACGAGCTGATTCCGTGGCAGGGACCGCGCCTCCGTTAACTGGCCGAGCGGATCCCCTCCCCGTGCGGCCCGCCGGAACCCCGAACCACCGACTCTCCCGCCGGCCCTTCCTCCTCTTCATCCGCCTAACGCCGCGTCTGTCGCCATCCTCCCCGCGTCGATCCAGCACCGTCGCCCTTTTTCTCTCCTCTGGCCCTCCTCCGCGGCGTGCCGGCGCTGCAAGCCGCCTCCGCCGAGAAGCCCCGTCTGAGCTTCCTCCCCCGTCGCCTCACTCCTTCACTCTTCTGCCCTCCCACCCTCTCGTTTCCTCTCCAACTCTCCTTCTCTCTGATCTCTTCTATTCATCCATTTGTTTGTTGTTGTTGTTATTTTTTTTTTGAGAAGCTTTTCTTTGTACTGAGGGTTCTCCTCGAAAGAGGAGAACCAGCTGTCTCCTTTTTTTTTGTTTATTTATTTTCTTTTCTTTTTGTTTTTGTTAAACATTATTATTATATTATTATTATTATATATCATTCTGTTTATTATTATTATTTATTATTATCTTTATTATTATTATTATTATATTATTATTATTATTATTATTATTATTAATATCTATGTCTCTTTTATATATAGTACATAATTGGTTAGATTAATTACTAGAACTATTGATATTAATATTGGCATTTATACTATTAGTATTTTGTTATTATTATTTAGTATAAAATATTTCTAAAATTAATTTATAACATATATATTATTTTGCTTGGGCCGTTTAGAAGTTCCATATTATTATTAAATATTTTATCTATTTTAATAGACTATCCTAGAAATTATTGTTTGACAAAAATTGAGCTTTTCAAATAATTATCTAAATTATTTTTGACCAGTAAAATACAGTTTTCTACTTAAATTGTATTCCTACAAACTTAAGAGTTTTCTGTGAACACAGTTCTTTTAATTTTAGTATTTACCTAAACACTATTTTTTAACTCGCAAAATATAAGTTCTCATTTATTATAAATAATTTCCTAAAATTATATATTATTTATTTATCCAAATTCTATCGATTAATCTCATGTCCAAGACTAAGCCCAATCTTCCTATCCCTTTGCCAATTCTGGACTACCTTATGACCACCCTAACTAAGTTGACCGACCTGGACACGATGGAACTGTCCGTGCCACCATCCGAGGTCACCATGTATAGTTGTTGCACCGAAGTTGCAGTTCATGCCAGCTTGATCAATGCAATACACCAGGCGTCCTACCAGGCAAGACACCTTGCCTTTACTGTTTAATTTCTTGCTCAATATCATGCATGTTTTTTTTACTTATTCTAGAAAATATAAACTGTACTTGCAAATTATTATTTTAGTTGCATTTGGCCTAGAGTTAAGGGACTACCTTTGTTTGTGTCGCATTCATTGGCCCGACACTTGTGTATCACGAGTCACGAGTCTCATATAGATCTCGGACGTACGTATCGACTGGCCATCGGTGCGCAAATGCCGTGCGATAGGCAATAACTGCTAAATAGTTATGGTTGTCTAGAAGACTTAGCGACTTAGAAGTTATTAGGAATGTCATGATATGGATTCAGCACGAGTAGTGCATGGGGAGGGTGAAGACAGTTATTAGGCGCAGGGGCTTTCACACCTTTACTTTCTCTAGATGCCATTTGTGACTCAGTCAAGAGCTAGTGGCCGTGCATTTATTTACTTTTCTCTAGATGCCACTAGTGCCTCGTTGAAACACAAATGTGCCGTACATTTACTTTCCTCTAGCTGCCGTTAGTGACTCACCCAAGAGCTAGTGGCCGTGCATTTATTTTTCTCTAGATGTCCCTTAGCTCACATTTGAGTGCTAATGGGCCGTGTATTTACTTTTCTCTAGACGCCACTAGTGCCTTGGTTGAAACGCTAACGTACCGTATTTCTAGCTTCGGGAGCCCTTGTGTGGAACGTTGTCTTCAAATGCATTTCACATAGAATGGTTAAGGACCTTTATTTGTGTAGTCACATCTACTTTTCTGTTGAGCTAACTTTATTCAGTTTATGACATGATATTATGTGTCTTGTTACGTCCCTCTGAGGACCTGGTTATCTCGCCAGGTGTGTGCTCTTATCTTTCGCAGGTGTTATAACTCTAGCGGTGACCATCTTTATTTCTTCGAGGATGATTGCGCTTGGATCGTCTTCGCTTCACTCGCCAAAATCTTTCTTTTGTTATGTATTTCTTTCATCGTTGGTAGTGGATTTGTCTTCGCCCAACTACATGTACCAAATGACAATTTCATGGTTGATTATATGATATCAATTATTCATATATTTTTGTGTAGATGATATTAGTAGGTTCTACTGCATTTTACAGCTTATGTATCCATAAGAGGCCTATGTACTTCGTATGAATACAGCTGGCATGTCTATGTTTCTAGTCCTACGTATTTGGGACTGGAGCGTTACATGTTTTTGTGTGGTGGCCTATGCAGGTCAAGATAAATTGTTTGGTTACTTTACCGTACCAAGCAAGCCTGCGTATAGGATTAGAAGTTTAGGATCTCATCCACATACTTGACCTCTTTCCTTGATTTTATCTACCGTTTGACTCATCAATTGCATCTTGCTTGCTTCCTTCCATCCCTATTCTTATCTTCCCTTCGTGCTTGCTAGAGATTGACCCTACTAGTTAGTTGTCCCAAAACACCATTAGTTTAATTCTTTAAGTTGGGTAGAATACCTTATGAACTAGCAACCCCTTTGACCGAGTGACCTATATTAGCAAGCTTATTTAGATCCTAGAATCTAGAGGACCTTCCCGTCTAGCCAACCAAGGACTTGGCAGAAGACTATAGGACGACTGTATGACTTAGAATCATTCTACCTTCTTTAAATCTTAATCTCTCGTTGTCACGACCCGCACCCTTATGAGGGGTACGAGCACGTGGGTACGTCCAGCCTACGCCGCAGTATCGGCGGTAGAACGCTGTATATAACGCCTGTAAATACTACGACTAACAATATAAGGTACCTGTACAGTATACTCTCCGAATGGAGGTGACATATCAATACAGTCTCAATCACAGAATAAAACTAAGGTAGATAGCTCAGAAAGAGAACATATGATAGATGAAAGAGTAAATAAGTCCAGAGTCCAATACAAGCCCAGATATATACAACATCACAGGGTCTCAAAATATAATGTAGAAGCTACAGTCTGATAAAGCTAGCAGGATCGCAGTCCAGTCAAACCTAGCTAATCTATACTACTCTGGAAGTACAAAATCTAGTGGCTCTACTATAAGGCCACGATCCAAGGCTACTCCATCTGACTCGATCCCATAATAGGTCGAGCAGTCCGACTCAGAGTCATCTGTAATATATCATAACGGTATCCTGTCAGGAAAATGAGCAAGTACAAGCACTAACAGCAGTTCCATGTGAATTGACAAATTCTATAAGAGATAGTATAATGAACTACGAGACAAAGATATATGAAAACTTGGGAACCGTTCGGAAGCCGAGTTACAACCCTTAAACCAAATAAGGACCGGGGTTGTAACTCTTCTCTCGAGCAGAACTTAGTCTCCAATCAAGGTACAATGTAAAGGCATGTAGAGCATGTGAGTAACTGTATATCATGGCATGGTGAGAAAAATACTGAATGTAGAACAGAGCAGGATATACGATAAGATAAAGTAAATATAAAATGTGACTTGAATTATTAGAGCGATATGTGATCGGCTTGGGATAAGTGACAGGACAGGCTATCCACTTGGCCCGGCAATCCGCGATGACCTCAACGGAAAGTTATGCCGGCCAACCTGGATAACGAGCACAAGACAAAAGGATCTCGCTACACCCTTCGTGAGGGAAGAGTGGCACGAGCACATGAATAGTGACAGGGTGGCTTGGATCACATGGCCCCTAATAATTCTGCATCCCCGAATAGTACAATGGATCTGGACATGACACGTCATGGCACGTGATTTCGTAAGAGGGTAGCAAATCCCCTTAGAAATCGGTATCTATACAAGTACAGGGAACAAGACAGGAAGTGTACCCATATACCCAGAAATCTAGGAACAACATCTCATGTCATGATCCAACGTGTACTAGTCCGTGAACTATCGTGACTGAAAATCAAGTAAGACACTACGACTGAATCAGATATAGCAGATATCAAGACAATAAAAACTATCAGTGAATGTACTCGCCTGCTGTCCTGAGCTGTAGGGTATATCAATACTCAGAGCAGTAATCAGAAACCTAAATATGAGATACTGTATGTTAATTTAGGTTTAAATAAGTTTAAGAATGATTCACAATGAATGATATGCAATCTAAGTCAAACTAGGTCTCACTGAGTCACACTAAGTCCTAACAAGTCAAATCTAGGTCAAATCAAGTTATATCAAGTCAATCTAAGTCAGACCAAGTCAACCCTAGGTCATACTAGTCAAATGTTGACCAACAGTTGACTTTTGGTCAACTGGTCAACTCTGGTTTAGATTTGGTCAAATCTAGACAAAATGTTGACTCACTGTTGACTTTTGGATAAAAAGTCAACTCTGGGTCAATCGAGCCAAAATCGGCTCAAATATGACATTTGTAGGGTGTACCCAACATGCCACCCAAGTTTCAAGTCAATCCGACTACCCGAACTCCATATCTCGAAATTACCCGATTACCCCTTAACATTTACCCTTAAACCGTTCTAACTTGCCGCCAAGTGGCCTTCCCTTAGGAATTCCACCCCGTGCTTCCTAGGGCAGTAGGGTACTAGCCTATACAACCATTACCTACCAAGTTTTCTAGGGTAAGTGGACATCCAGTCCATCTTACGGTCCAAATCGCCCGTTTACCCGTTATCTTGAATATTTCAAGATACGGAATGGTACGGTACGATACCGACTCCCCAAGCCCACACACAATCCCGATTCCCACTCCGAAGCCTACCCACAAAATCAAAATCACATTATCTAAGTCCCCTCCAAGTTTCAACGCGTTCCGAATCACGGAACTCAAATTTCCCCTATCACCAAATCTAACTCAACCCTTAAACTCACTCACTCAAACTCTCTTCAACCTATACTTTTCACCCTCTCTGGAACAAGTTTTGGGGGTTATTCTAGTAGATTTATTAGGGTTATATAGAGCTAATAATAGTATATATATATGTATATATATATAGGTATATAGTGGGCATATACGGGGTCGAATAGGGGGTTAAAAGCCTATTGTTGCTGCTACTGTTGCCTGCTACTGCTGCTGTTCTTGCTGCAGCTGCTGCTGCTGTTTTGGCTGCTGCTGTGGGGGGGGGGGGCAGCAGCTCCCTAGGCCCCCCCTTGCTGCCTTGGTTGCTCCCCTCTTTCTCCCCTCTTCTCCTCTCAAATTCCCCTCCAAAACTCTCTCAATTCCTCTCTATATTCTCTATTCTTCTTCTATAATTCTCCCTCTCTAACACTCTAATATATATCACTCACACACACAACTAATTCTCATTCTCCCCTCTCTATATACAACTACACTCACATTAATATATACACATGATCACACACACACATATATATATCTATATATATTAACACACACAATTATATATATCTATATATATTAACACACACATAGACACACTCTCACCCACACATGGACACACTCTCATGACACAACTATCACTCTCCTCTACACACACAATACATAAATAAAACACACACACACAAATACACATGTATATATATATATATATATATATATATATATATATATATATATATATATATACAAAAAAAAAAAAAATATATATATATATATATATATATATATATATATATATATATATATATATATATATATATATATATATATATATACCACTCTAAAAGGGGGTAAACCATAACTAATTCCTAAACTAGAATTTAAGAGGAACCTACAAATGGCTATGGTCAACTTGTAGAGAATGATCCCCTCTCTAATTGTGAAGGAATAAATGCAAAAAGAGGAATTAAATGAGAGTTAAAGGATTACCTAATTAAAGATTTGGAGGAAGAAGAAGGAGTTGGAAGAAAGAAATGAAGAGAGAAGAAGAAACTTAGTGATGAAGTAAAAGAGGTGGAGGGGGTGGCCCTATTGTGGTCGGCCATGGTGCCAAGGGGTAGGGGCACTTGTAATTACAAGTTTGCCCCTCCCTAAGCCTATATGCAAAATTAATCCAAATGTGTTTTTGGAAATTGCTAAAAATAAATAAAAAATCATAATTAAACTTAATTACTCATGGGGAACTAGTCCAAACTCCTAAACCTAAAAGTTTAGTGTGGTGGGCCATGGTTAAATAACATGCTAATTACGGCTCAAGTCGAAATTCCCGGAGTCCCGAATTAACTCGGAATGCGATAAAATTCGAACCCGACTCCTATAATAATTAAATAATAATATTCATGAAATAAAATTCCCTAAAATATTATAAAATAGGAAAATTACCATTTTACCCCTAACTGGAAAAAGTGAGGGTGACAAGTCTATCCACCTTAAAAAAAATCGTCATCGAAATTAAAGACAACAAGCACAGAAAATCACAAACAGAAATAAAGGAAATAGATTTATACCTCAGGACGCGAAAAGATAAGAAAAATGCTCCCGCATGTCGTCCTCCCTCTCCCAGGTAGACTCACCTGGAGAGTGATGTCTCCACGCAACCCGAACCAAGGGTATGACCTAGTTCCGGAGCACCTTCTCCCTGCGATCCAGAATCTCCACCAGCTGTTCTGGATAGCTGAGAGTAGGTCCCACCTGTATCGCTGAACGGTCCAATACATGGCTAGGATCTGCCACGTACCGCCTCAGCTGCGATACATAAACACGTTGTGCACTCCCTCGAGCCTGGTAGGCAAGTCCAGTCGGTAGGCCACTGTACCGATCCTCTCTAAGATGGTGAAAGGTCCGATGTAGCGTGGACTGAGCTTCCCACCGCCGCCAAAGCGAATAGTGCCACGTATCGGAGATATCCTCAGAAATACCATGTCACCAACCTAGACACAAGACAAAAACTCAACACACAACTAACAAACAATCACAACAAACATGACAAGAACTGAAACTAACCTCGAACTCTAACGGTCTCCGGTGACTATCGGCCCAATGTCGCTGCCTATCCTGAGCCACCCGAAGTCTGTCTCTAATCATCCTGACCTTCTCGACCGCATCCACAACCATCTTCGGCCCAAGAAGCGCCCGCTCGCCAACATCGTCCCAAGACAAAGGAGTACGGCATCTTCGTCCATATAGAGCCTCAAATGGTGACATCTCTATACTGGTCTGGTAGCTGTTGTTGTAAGCAAACTCTACCAGGTGAAGATGGTCCTCCCAAGAACCCCCGAGATCTAGCACACATGTGCGAAGCATATCCTCCAAAGTCTGGATGGTCCTCTTCGACTTCCCGTCTGTCTGAGGATGATAAGCAGTACTAAACTTGAGCGAGGTACCCAAGCTAGCCTGCAAACTCCTCCAGAAGTGGAAAGTGAATCGGCTATCCCGATCTGAAACTATGCCCACCGGAACTCCGTACAATCTCACGATCTGACGAACATATAGCTCAGCCAGCCTCTCCGTAGACAAACCCACTTTGAAAGGTAAAAAGTGGGCCGATTTGGTCAATCTATCAACTATGACCCAAATCGCGTCCTTCCCTCCTGGCGACCGTGGAAGTCCAGATACAAAGTCCATGGTGATGTGCTTCCACTTCCACTCGGGAATGGGTAGCAGCTGTAGCAATCCACCTGGTCTCTGCCTCTCGGCCTTCACCTGCTGACACACAAGGCAACGAGATACAAATTGAGCTACCTCGCACTTCATGCCATACCACCATACGTGCTCTCTCAGGTCCCTATACATCTTGTTGGCCCCAGGATGCATAGAATACTGAGAGCGATGCACCTCCTGAAGAACCTCCTCCCGAAGCTCTCTACGCGGAACGCACAGCCTAGTACCGTGCCGCAACGACCCATCTTCGGCTACAGAGAAATCATCAAGCAAGCCCGTCCTCACCTGCTCCCTGATGCTCCTCAGGGCAACATCATCATACTGCGCTGACCTGACTCTATCCATCAGCTCAGACTGAATCTGCAAACCCCACATCTGGATCTCCATACCCGGAATGATGACCTCGATACCCAAACTATCCAGGTCGGCCAACAAATGATGATCTGTCGTCAAGAACATAGCAACTGGATACATGCTCAAGGCATCTGCAACTACGTTGGCCTTCCCCGGATGGTACTGCAAGGATATATCGAAGACCTTCATCAGCTCTAACCACCGTCTCTGTCGCATGTTCAACTCCTTCTGAGTGAATACGTACTTCAAGCTCTTATGATCTGTGAAGATCTCAACTCGCTCTCCGTATAGGTAATGCTTCCATAACTTCAAAGCAAAAATAACCGCGGCCAACTCCAGATCATGAGTAGGATAGTTCTTCTCATGAGAACGCAACTGCCAGGATGCATAGGCAATCGCCTTCCCATGCTGCTGAAGAACACACCCTAAACCCTTCCCCGAAGCATCGCAGAAGATCGAGAACCCTCCTGACCCAGATGGCAAAGTCAGGATCGGAGCTGAAGTCAACCTCCTCTTCAGCTCATCGAATACAGTCTGACACTCAACAGTCCAGATGAACTCCACGTCCTTCCTGGTGAGTCTAGTCATCGGCTCTGCAATTTGCGAGAAGTCCTGGACGAACTTCCGGTAATAGCCAGCCAAACCCAGAAAGCTCCGAACCTCGACAACTGAACTGGGCGTAGACCAAGACTCCACTGCCGAAATCTTCCTCTGGTCCACTGAAATCCCGTGCTCGATCACAACATGACGTAAGAACTCCACCTGGTCTAAGAAGAACTCACACTTCGAAAGCTTCCCGTAGAGTTGCTCCCTCCTCAGAGTCTCTAACACAACTCTCAAGTGCTCCTCATGCTCCTCCTGCGTCTTCGAATAGATCAAGATATCGTCTATGAAGACCACCACAAACTTGTCAAGGTATTGATGGAATACCTTGTTCATCAAGTTCATGAACACCGCGGGAGCATTGGTCAACCCAAATGGCATCACTGTAAACTCGTACTGACCGTACCGAGTCCGAATTGTCGTCTTAGGAATGTCATCCCGCCTCATCTTCAGCTGGTGATACCGGACCTCAAATCTATCTTCGAAAAGACCTTTGCCCCACTCAGCTGATCGAACAAGTCGTCGATCCTCGGCAAAGGGTACCTATTCTTGATAGTGAGGTTGTTGAGCGCCCGGTAATCAATGCACATGGGGGACGTACCGTCCTTCTTCGACACGAACAGGACTGGCACTCCCCATGATGAAGAACTGGATCTGATGAACCCCTTGTCCTGCAGCTCGTCGACTTGCTTCTTCAGCTCTATCAACTCGCTGTTGTTCACCCTATAGACATAATGTAAAATAGGGTCGGCACCCGGCACCAAGTCTATAGTGAACTCAATGTCCCTGTCTGGCGGTATCCCCGACAACTCCTCGGGAAAGACATTCGAGAACTCAGCAATCAACGGATGTGGCAAATCCTGTCCCGCCAACAAAGCTCCACAGAATCCACCCTCCAGCTTCGCTGCTCCTCGAGCAAACTCGATCTCTGGCTCACCCGGCGTCCTAAAAAGAACTCTGCCTCCTCTGCAATCAATGCTAGCATAGTGCAAGCTCAACCAATCTATACCAAGTACCATATTGTACCTCGGTAGGGGCATTACGAGCAGACACACACTCAAGTCCCGGCCTCTCAGAGCGACTCTCTGCCCCTTGCAAATATTATTAACCAGGATAATGCCTCCCCCGATCATAATCTTGCAAGTCCTACCCATATATTCAGCAATAATATTATGTCTCAAAGTAAAAGAAACAGACACAAAACTATGGGTCACCCCAGAATCAAACAAGGCGAAAGCAGGGAAAGAATCTAGGAGAACATGACCTGCTACAACATCTCCCACGGGCTCTGCCTCCTTCTCTGCTGCCAAAGCGAACACCCTGCCCGTGGGTGCTCCCTTCTGGTGCTGAACAAAGCGCTGCTGCTGGGTCTGAAGTGGAGGACCCCTCTGCTGAACTGCTGGTCCTCTAGCCGGCTGCGCTCTGTCCTGGCCTCCTCTGACTCCGCGAAAGCGGTAATCCCTCAGCTGGTGATCGGGTGCCCCACAGTAAAGATAGACGCCCAACCTCTTCCTACAAGCCTCCCTGGTGTGCCCCGACTTTCCGCAGAAGCCGCACGGAGTAGCCGATCTCTGGTCCTGTCCCTGGTGCTGCTGGACACGCGCCGGTGCCTGCTGAATCTGCAACAGAGGCTGCTGCTGCTGAAATGGCCTCTGCTGATGCTGAAAGTGGGGACGCTTGGCCGGTCCCGCACTGGAACTCGCCCCCATAGCATCTTCGCTCCTCTTCGGCTTGAGGCCGAAGTCCTCCTCTGTAATCTGTACGTCCATCAATATCTGATCGAACGTCGCATTACGACGACCCGAGGTACGGGTGCGCACTGCATGAATAAGTCCCCTGTGGAACTTACGAGCCTTCTGTCCCTCATCCTGGATCATATCGGGAGCGAACCTGCTAAGGCGGAAGAACTCAGCTGCATACTCGTCTACCGACGAGTTCTCCTGCACTAGACCCACGGACTGGCCCTCTAATGCTGTAAGAGCCACGTCCGGGAAGAACTTCTCCTTGAAGAGCCTCCGAAAGTTCTCCCATGTCAGCCCTCTCACCGACGTACGAGGATCCGTACGGTACTGTAAGCCCCCTGAATTTTAGGGGTTTATTTTTATTTTTCTAAATGAATTATTATCGATAAATATTTTATTTATTTAATTGTTTCGATCATTAATGTACCTTTCCATGATTTTGATTTCTGGAGCGTCAGGGATACCAATCTCTGTAAACTCTCTTCACGAGTTTTGAAGTAGACAAGATTATCTTCGTTTTGATATATCCTGTCCCACTTGAATTCGTTCCCTTGTGCTTTTTTTGTATCGCGCAAGTTCGGGTCAACTTAGACCAATTAATCGTTGAATATTATTCCCACTTTTATTTTTGATCATCGTTTGCACGTTACCGTGGCTTTTAATTTAGGAGCACCAGACCAGTCATTTTCTTGGAACCAACTTCTCATGAATGATCTACTCGAGATGTTCTTTACCCATGACCTTCGTGTCCCACTCAGACACTCCATTTTGTGCTCCATTTCCTTCGTACAACTTTCGGTTCAATTTAGGCCAATTAATTATCTACCGTGAATTCTGATTTAATTTTCAATTTAATTTTGGGACCCGACATCGATCCAACCTAGTCGACCCAAAGTACGGACCTGGCCCACATGAAGCCTACTACCCACATGAAACTTTTGTCCCATTTATTGGAGTCCCCGCATGTTATTTATTTACCCATGATTATAAATACCCATTTTTTAATTCGAATATTGTCCCCTGTCCGATTTTGGCCCGACCCGGCTCGACCGAACCCGAACCCAAGCTCCATGTTGTACTTTCATGACTGCCCAAATACCCTACGTAATCTTCCTATTTCTTCCATTTTGAAAATATCTTTTTCTATCTCTACTTTTCAAATATTCCACATATTTATATATATATATATATATATATATATATATATATATATATATATATATATATATATATATATATATATATATATATATATAAATATCTTCCTCTCTCTCTCCTCCATTTAAAACAAAAACACACACACCACCTCAACTTTCCCCCCCATACTGCCAGCCGAACACCCCCCTTGGCCGACCTCTTTCTCTCTCCCCCTCTCATTCAAATATCTCTCCCTCTCTCTATTCACACACACTCTTTATATTATATACACTCACTCACATATAAACACACACACAAATTTATCTCTCCCTCTCTCAACACACACACACAACACCATCACCACAGCCAACAGCCGACCCCCCTCTTCCTCCCATGGCCGACCACCACCCTGCTCCTCCCCGAGCTCCTTCTTCCTCTCCATCTTCCTCCTCCCTCTCCTTCTCCTTTCCACCACCATCACCATCATAAACACCATGTCACCCCCAATTCCTGTATTTCGTATTTGTACTCGTAATTTGATTTTGGCGTATTTTAATTTTCTCGACTTGCGGATTTTGGTTTCTCGTAAATTGGTTTGGACCATGGCTTGGTTTTATTTTTTTTGAGTAGGATTGGTTTGGTTTGATTAGGTTTGGTTTAGTATGATTGGCACACTTTAACCTACACTCTACCCTCAACACACCACAACTCCTCCACTTTATAACTCCACCTACTTTCTCTCTCCTCTTTATTCTCTCATTTATTTCTTACAACTTCTTCTTCTTCCTTCTTCCACACAACTCCCCAACCCATTAGGCAAGTGCACCTTGCCAACAAATAAGCACCCAATTTTATTTGTCCATTTGATAGATTAGGACATGTAGATCAACATTAGAACTTGGAATTTTGTGATTTAGAGCTTTCATTCTTCTAGATCTAGGTTTTAACCATTTTTGGAAATCCTTGGTTTTGAGCTATTAAACTTTAATTTTTGCTTGTTTTGATGCTTCCATGTGGAAGAGAATTCAATTTTACTCAAGTTAGAACTTTGAAAATCTAGATTTGGTTTTGATTTGACAAAAATATGAAGAATTGAAGTTCTTGGTATTTTTGGACTTGCTCTCGGCCAGGAAGAACAGTCCTCTGCCTTGCGCTTTTTAGCGCATGGCCATTTACGCACCCCTGGCCTGTGCTCTTTAGCGCATTGCCGTTTGCGCAGTCACTTGGCCAGCGCTTTGCGCTGCGCTGGACTGCGCTGGCGCAAGCTAGCCATGCGCAATCCAGCCATGCGCAAAGTAACCCCTGTGTAATTCACTTCTGCGCAAACCGCTCCTGCGCAATTCACTTCTGCGCAACCCACCCCTGCGCAGTCTACCCTTGCGCAAGGTAACCCTTGCGCAGCTCTTCCATGCGCAGTACACACCCTGCGGAGACCTACCCCTGACCCCCTTGCACAACCTACTTGTCTATGATGAATTTATTATTTCTTGATCTTGGCATGAACTTGATTTTGCTTAATATGTTTGGAATAACTATTGTACACAGCATGGTATGACAAGGAACTAGTATAACATGACAGTGACCCGTAGTGGTGCACTCCTGACATGACCAACCTGACTTGATAGTGGCCCGTCGTGGCGCACTCCTAACAAGCACCCTGACATGATTTACCTTGATAACTTGATAGTGGCCCGTGGCGGCGCACTCTTGACTTGACTTGACTTGATAACTTGACTTGACTTGCCTTGACACCGTGGGTGTTCCTGCTTGCTTGTTTGCACAATCCACTTGTCTTGTCTTGCATCATGTCTAGGACGTGACTTCCTGGGTACCACGGCCAGGGACTCGCGCTAAATTGGATTAGGCTAATTATTAGATCAAACTAGAACATGGAGAATTCCCAGTCACAGGCAATCTCGTTATCTGGACGCTTTAATGGACTTGTAGCTTGCCGACGAGTAGAGCACATTTCCAGCACACTGTCATGTGTTGCACCCTCTAAGTCACCTAAGGGTACATTTGTCTCCCGGGCGATGTACCCAACTATAACTCTCAACCCGCGGAAGGATAACTGGATGGTCTGCAGGGCTTGGGACTGGGAGTTTCTCACTTGCATCTTGTTAGTAATTAGGCTTGTGATAACCCTAGTTAGTTAAAGTAGTAAGCCGTAGTACTTGCTTGGCCGATTGTGAATGAATGGTGTCCAGCCCTATCTAAGTCTTGTCTAGCCTTGTACCTGGAACTCTTGATCATGATTGTTTTACTTATCTTAACGATAAATGAGTAGAGACAGTGAGCTATTCAGGCGAAGGGTTACAACCCCGGTCCTTGTTTGGTTTAAGGATTGTGACCTGGCTCCCGGAATGGTTCCACGTCCCTAGTCGTTTATCGCCCTGTGTACTTTCATTACTTGTACTTTCCTTTATTCTTTATGTTCTGATATGCTGGCTTTTGTTCTTATTTGTGGCCTCCTTTGTGGCACTTGCTCTTTCTGGGGTTTGACCCAGCTGGTTTTGTGTGGCCAGATTTCGGAGCAGCTCCCGAGGATCTACCCAGCTTCCAGCCCAATGGTGAACACTAGACGGAACCCGGGCTACGAGTGGGTTTTCCCTTTTTGTTTCACCCACTTATATGTAAATTTATTCTTTTGAGGCGTTTAGCCGACGAGCACCTGTTAGCTCGATGCACATTTACTTACTGTCTGTCTACGGGCTGTAAACATGATTAACAAATCCTAGGGTTGATCATGTATGACTGAACTCTTGCTAGTCCTATCATTTTGTACGACTAGCTTCATGATCATCCAATATGTAATATTTGGGACGCCTTATATATATATTTTTGATGCTCTAACATCTTGTAACTCTGTTAATTGCTTGAGATTGAGACAATAGGCTTGACCTTAAGAGACTGCTGGCTTGTAGCAAACCCTCATATCTAGACAGCCGTGACCATATAGTTGAGATGTATTCTATTTCAATATACGTAGCTGGCTGTGTCTGCCCCCGCTCTCCAGTATTCTGGTTCTGGGGCGTGACACACCACCACCTTCACCATCATCTTCCGACAACACCACCACCACAACGCCACCACCGCACAACCTCCCCCGCCGTGCCCGGCGCTGCGTGCCGCCGCCCTGGCCGGCGACCACGCTGTAGCAGCAACTGCGCCAGCGGCAGCAGCCGCGAGCAATACATGCACGCGCGTGTACGTACGCATGGGCGTGGCCGTGCGCCACCCCGTGGCCGGCCCGTACCACCCCGCAAGCTCCCCACAACCCGGCGAACCTCCGACGAGCCACCCCGTGGCCAACGCCTGCTTCCCCGATGCGCCGAATAGGCTATTCGTGCGTTTTGAACGGAATCCCGTCGGCGCGCGCGAGTTTTGAACTCGGAAATGACGCTCCGTCGCAGCGACTTCGCACAGATTTTTTGGTCAATCCGACCGTTGGATCGGCAATTTCTTTGCTCCATCGCAATCTCGGTATATCCATCTTCACTCCTGTCAATTTTCGTCCGTTAATTATGTCGTTTGATACCTCAAAACTGGCCACCAAGTTGACACTTTAAATTGAACTATTTTGGGACAGTTTCGTGGAGCCAACTTCGTCAGCTCGTAACTTCGCCGTTGCAGCTCCATTTTGCGCACCGTTAGTTCCGGTGCACAACTGGTATAGCCATCTTCCTGTCTCCTTTATATTTCATTTCATTTTAAGCACGTTTGGTTGGTTGAATTCGACGCCAAGTTGGCCGTCCAAATTCTTTAAATCGCACTTGTTAAATTCCATTTTTGAACCCGGGACTCCGGATTCAATTTCTGACACCACCAGTAGACTCGTGGCGTCGTTCTGGCATGTTTTCATATAAAGTTTGCTTGATTTGGAGAACGTGGGCCCTGGCACGCATTTCGGTGCAAAGCGGGTCCCACTTTTTGAGTCAACGGGTCACTTTGAGATCGGCTCATCGGAATCCAGTTTCGGATACACCGTTGAGTTCGTATCGTCATTCTGGACTCGTTGACATATAATTTGTTGAGTTTTGAAGACATTTGCTCCGGCACGCATTTTTGTGCAAACCGGATACCAAGTGTCGCGTCAACGTATCATTTTGAGATCGGCACATCGGAATCCTATTTTGGACATACCGTTGGGTTCGTATCATCATTCTGGATTCGTGGACATATAATTTGCTAGGTTTTGTAGACTTCTATCCCGACACGTTTTTCGGTGCAGTGTGTCCAACGGCGGACATCATTTTGATCCAAAATTATCGTTTTGCCCCTGTGTCCAAATTGGACTTATGGGTAGGCTATCCTAGCTGATTTGACCGTTTTGGACACGTTGGTGATATTTATTTTATCATCCGACAACATCTGTAGATTTTGATTATGTATTATCCTTAATTTACAATTAATTATTTTTCCATAAATTGTTACTTTCTGGTTTTGAATTTTTATATATATTTTAATTGCTGTAAGAATCTGGGAAAAATTGTATTTAAATACTATGTTAACTTAGCTAATTTATTATAATTTTTCCAGTATTTAATAAGTACTTTTGGTATTTTATAAAAATAGGAAAACAGAACTCATTTTTAGTATATTTGTGTTTGTTGATTTTTAATAAATATTTATGAAGGTTTATAAATTCCAAAAAAATTAGTATAAATTTCTATAATTAACAAGGATCATTTTGGTACTTTATTTTATATATATTTGAGCTTTTTGTCTATCTCAAAAATTGTTGGAACATAGTGTACAGTAGATTTAATTATTGAATAATTATGACTTGCAACTTTTTATGTTGTTTTGTGTTTTAGTCGTATTGGACCTCACCCCGTACTAGTATAAAGACCCTATGAATTTAGTTTGTGTATAGTGGCACTCCATATTAGACTTTTATGCTAGGTCCCCACTTAGTTAGTATCCAGTTAGGAGTCGTGTCTCACCACTAGTGTAATCTTGATCATAGCTTAGAACTGAGTTTGTATATCACTATTGACAGGACACCGGACATCTATATCTTTATACTAGTATTCTTGCTTTGCTCGAGGCAAGTACATCTACACACTCATTTACTGTCTTTTAATGCTAGAACATGTATTAACCCTGTTAAAATACTGCTTTCTGAATAACTGCAAGTTAAATCTTCACATGTTACATTAAATTGGTCCCTACCATGCTTAGGACAGTTATCATATCTTCACATGTTCCTTACTGGTTCTCAGTACATGTTTTACTATGCTTTATACTACTCGGAGTATTCACATGTTTCATATTGTTCCCAGTACCGGCTATGCTTATATTACTCCCAGTGTCTCTCACATGTTTTTACTGTTCTCGTATCTCTCACATGATAGAATATGGGTTATAGAGAAACTGATAGTAGTGTACATGATCATGACCCCCCTACAGTAGCGAGCGAGGTCGTATTTTATATGCATACCTTGCTGCAGGCCATTATCCTGCATTTCTGTACGGATGTACACCTATGCCTGTTGACTTGTACGTATGTATATTTTATTTACATGTACCACAGTACATTGTACATCTATTGACCGTTCACGTGCCTGCTACAGTTTTAAACATTACATATACATCTGTCTCTATGACATATGTATCCTTGCCATGCTAAATTATGAGATATACCATGATTCCAGATATGCCATGTTCCCTGTGTTACTATGATATTGTGATCCCAGTTGTACCATGAGGCCATGTTTCTAGTATTTTCTATTTTATAGACTTATCACACCATGTTTCTTGTTGTACATCTCTTTCATTATATGTTCAGTACTTTAGTTGTAGAGGTTGTACTTGCTCCCTCCTGACAGGATAACGTTGTAGGTTTACTTTTCGAGAAGGGAACGCTGTGTGTTACATGTTATGGTACTGCATTGAGGACCTGGCCTTAGCTCCAGTAGAGGCCCTAGCGGGGAACCTTGCTTAGATATCTTTCTCGTGTTTTGGGACTTAGACTTTGGTATGTACTTATATTTGGATACTGGACTTTGTCTCCAGTTAGATACTTTGGTTATGTATTATTAAGTCTGTACTTGTTTACCTTCGCTTATAGATGCTGTGTTGTGATGAACCTTTAATTATGATTTTAGAACTGTTAGCTGCTTAGATACTTTATTGTCTATTCTTAGAACAGCTTACTACGCTTTAACCAAGCGTAGGCTGGACATGGCTCGGCCCGGCCCAACAATTTGGGTAACGGGTCGTGACAGGTACCATGTCAGCGTAATGTCGAAGAATCGGCTGGCTGCGGCCGAAACCCAAAGTTGTAGTGTCCCGTCCCGCAAAGTCAATCGGAGGAATCGAAACGCCGACGGCGTTGGAACTTAGCCTTGCAACGGCTGCTTGAAGGCTCGCTCGTCCGAGGTGACTCCTCGCACAGGTGGGGTAGTTTCGGTGAACTTGCCTCATCTTAGCCTTCACATAATAACTCGAAATATTTTCAACTTGTACTGGTAGGCTAATCTAAAAGCTACGTACCAACATATCTAAGGGAATAATCCCGTCGGGTCGGAATGTCCTAGAATATGGAAAATGGTCCCACGGTCAACATAGAAGTCGGCTCAGCGTGCTTTCAAATGACACTCGATCCTTCGATCCCGTGGCTTGGGAGAAGGAAGTTGGCTTAAGTTGTTAAGTTGCCCCGATACTTGAAATAGCCTAAGTCATAGGCGTCGCCTGCGTGAATGCTTGGTGAAGCATGCACGGTCCCGTCGTTTTGCTCCAACACTCGAATCAGCCTAAGCCCTAGGCGTCGTCCGCATGAATGCTAATAAAGCATGCACGGTCCTATCCCGCAAGGCTTGGCATAGCCTTCGCACGTCCCGTAAGTTAAGTCATCTTGTACGGCTTGTTGGCTAAGTCTAGGCACGAACTTGGTTGTACAAGTCGACCCCGTGCATAGTACGTTCCCTCGATGCGAAGCTCGGCGTAGCCTTTGCTCGTCGAGTCGTTGCCCGAATAAGTTAGACAAGAGTTGTGCTGGGCTATCAAAGCCATTTCTAGCACTGTCCCGCTCTAGCTGCGGTTGTCAAGTCGCGTAGCCCCTTGAGAGCAAGGCTCATTGCACAAAGTATATGACTTGAGTGTTAGTGTCGCCTAGAGAAACAGGTCTGTCTAAGGCACGAGCTACGGTCGGTTTAGTGAAAAGCTTGCCACGAACAAAGGAAGTCCATGCGACTTGTTGTCGTCGAGATCGGTCCCGTTACTTGGGAGTCTCGCTAAGTCATGAAATATCCCGCACACGAGATCGGTCCCCTGGCTTGGGAGTCTCGCTAAGTCTTGATATGTCCCGCACACGAGATCGGTCCCGCGGCTTGGGAGTCTCGTTAAGTCTCGATAGAAAGAAGGAATACATGGTCATGTTAAGAAAGGACTGGATAGACTGGATAGATCGAGTATGTATGGTTATTGGACAACTTGTCGACAAGGTGTAGTCTTCTCGAATGATCTCCACCGGGGCACCGGGATCATTCGCCCAGGAGAAGCGAGTGTGGCTCAACCAGGATGCCGGATAACCGCATGGGAGTATCGGCGCTTCCGGGGCTAGCTACCCTTAGAAGGGCGGACCGATACCCCCGTCGAGCCGTGTCCAGGATAGCTTGAAATTGCTAGTGATCACTCATGTAGATGTGTCGGCAGATAGCGGCACACCGCGTGTATGCCTTTGGATTGAGTCTAGAACTTGAATGCTGGTCTAGTCTGTAATGCAATGTCTGGGCCTAAGACTGGGCTGCAGCGTAGGCACCGTGCTTGGCACGTTAGATGACGTCGAAATGTTCATGGATTCGTCACTACGGTTCATAAGTCTTGTCTAAGTTAACAAATGAGTTGAAGATGAAGGCCGCAAGGCAGTAACAGGATAAGTCTTGATAAGTTGCGAGGCACGCCCTCAATCTTGAAGTATGTACAAGTCTAAGCAGATCTTAAGGCACGAATCAAGTCTAGCGGCACGGCCTGCACGAGTCGTCCCATTGTCGTCCTTGGCACTTGAATCGTTGGCACGAGGATTGGTCTAGCGAACTTGAGTTTAAGTAAAAGTCTTGGCACGGCTGAGTGTACATAAGTTGCTCCTCGGCGAAGCACTGTCCCGAACATGTTAAGTTACGAATAGAATGTGGCACGACCCTGCCGTCCCGAGTTAAAGTTTGGTCAAGTGCCTAGGCGATGAGGCACTGCCTCTATCAAATCATACGTTGGGATTATAGCACGAACATGTCTTGGTACCTCGGTTTGGTCGGACGTCCTCGTCCTAAAATGAATCCTTATGTAAGACTAGAAAGACAATCAAAAGGGTTTAAGCTGCACAAAGTAAATAAACGTGTCGGTTATGTATGGGTGGGCGAGAAGCTCACTCCACCAGTACAGTTGAGTACTGACACCCACACAGTGTTCATGTGCAGGCACAGGTAGAAGCTCGTGGCGCGGAGCTCGCTTGGATGCGTCGAGGCACGAAGTTCCTTGGCGACTCGAAGCGTGCGACCGCATGGATTGAAGACTTATACAGGACATAATATATGGACATCGCCTTCCGAAGATTCTGCTGGCTCAAGCAATTGTATCGAGAGATGAGAGAGAGCAGAGTGAATTGTAAATGAGAGAAAAGTGAGCACGAGAGACTTGTAATTTGGCCTTGCGTCCACAAATGTAATCTTGTATTCAATATCAATAAAAGAGTTTCTTTTGAATGACTTGTGTTCATGTGTTCTTGTTCTTAAATTCTGCTGCATATTCAATGTATCTGCTTGGGACTATCTGTGCGACGACCCCGTCGCCGCCGTTGTAATCGGCCGTTATGAAATTGCCTTGCACGAGCGCAATCTAGGCTCGTACGGCATCACGTCTTAGCGAGGACGATCGCTCCTACGGGAGCGGGGCGTGACATAATGGTATCAGAGCACGGCTTTACGTCCTTGGACTTCAAGTTCAATTTCTCAGTTTTGAAAGCTCGTCATTGTTGAAGAAATGTGCGCTCTCTCTCAATTGTCCCTTGGCATGTCCATACAATAAGTCTAAATATTTTTAAAAGCTCGTATAAGCGTTCAATCGAACGCATCGATAGGCAATGGCCTTTGTGCCGAACGGTGTCAACTTGTCGTGAATGAAAACGCATGCTAAAGTTAACAAGTCGCGCGTGTGCCCGAATAGTCCTACGTCGACCTTAGAAGTCGCGTGCATGCCTCACTAGTCCAACGTTGACCTTAGCATGTGAGCATGCAAACTCGAATAAAAGTCCGTACGGGATAACTATGCATACGGCCTTTTGGCTAAGTTGTGTTTCACGTCGCGCACCTCGACCCTCGGTGCAAATGAATTGCGAGCGATAATAAGTATCGCTCGGTCGGAAACTAAGATACACTTAGAGTGTGTATCGATAGGAACGCTATCGAACTAATGCTTAGGCGTACACGAAAGATTGACTTGGATTTCGAGGAAATAGTACGAACGACTTAGTGCGTCGTTGCGACGCGAGCGACTACGCTAGCGATTCGTCGAGCGAATCTAAAAGACGTCTTAGCGAATGATACAAAAATGATTGCGGACTAGGTCGTATGGCTCGAATCCGAGTGGTGTATAGATTTTCTTGGAAATCATTCAAGCAAGATTGAGGATTACGAGTAACGGCGAGTATGCCGACGAGGCGATGCGATCGCACAAAGCCTTAGAACGCGTCACGTTTAGTTGGTCGTGACTTCGAATGTCCCGAACGAGCATCTCGTTCGGACAACTTGTGAATAGGCAACGCGAGTTAGAAAACGATATCGAAATGATTCAGAACGATGAATGAAAATGAATGGTTTTGATCGAGGAAACTTAGAGGATCGCACGCACGATATCGGATTGATACAAGTGAAATGTGACTTGAGTTTCGAACAACGATCTTGAAACGAGCTTGAGGAATAGCGATCGAACTTAATCTTGAATATCGAAAAGATTGTGGAATATCCAACTCGGACAACAGCATCAACGTACGACTCGAAATTGGTTGCAGAGGAAGATCGTCAGGTTACGCATATCATCGATGGTATTGAGGCGTATCAAAGATCGATACGCGATAACTCGGGGGTACTCTGACTCGGCGAATGACGATCGTGCAAATGTCATTGTTCCGACGGATGCTATACTCGGGATATTGAAATGTGTCGAAGAAAAGATAAAACTTGGCTCGAGGATTTTCTAGTTGAATGAATGACGGTCGGACTATCGAACTTGGGATTGGATGAAAAATGAAAATGGTTGGATTTGCTTCGTCGATAACCACAACTTCGACATTCTTATCTTATGCGAGCGCAACCCCAGCCTCGCACATGCGTCGCACCGATTAGGGCGATCACTCCGCGTGAGCGCTGGTATGGTGATTCATACAGCGGAAGTGATTGAACTTGGATGGTGTGACAATTTGTGTGCTTCAATTTATGGTTTGACGTGAAGGTGACTCGATAATGGATCTGTAGGCTTGAAGAATTGAACTTGAGGATTGAGCAGGTCCAATCCGCGTATCGAAAATGAGTTAGTCTAAACTCAAATAAGAGTTACGCCCCGATGAGGATGATTATTCCGCAGGTGCATTACATGGTGATTCATGAGCCACCGCGGATAATCGAACTCGCGTGAGATTGGGGCACAACGTATTGTCGAGCTAGACGATCTCGTGATCGAATACATAAATTGGTTAGAGTTGGTGATTTGAGTGGATTCGAATTTGCGCAACGAATGCATTGATGCGAATAGGTGATTATGCTCGATGTTTAGAAATCCGAGTGACGCGAGCTTGGGTAAAAAATCCCGTACTACCGACTATGGTTTGACCCTAGGATTGGGGTCAGTGTTGGCATTATTGTTGGGGAACTATGATTCCAATCCTGACATTGACTTAGCCTCGCAAAGATTGGCCTAGCGGTTAGGCGAAACGCCCCTGTTGCAAGGGTTATCAATCGAAGAATTGATTTTGAGGATTGGTTTGAATGGATAGCATGAATCACGAACGTAGGAAACCCTGCTCACGAGACTCGGCTAACATGCATATATTTCAGGGACGCCTGGATATGTGCACGAGGCGACTCGAGTGAGAATGACAAATTCTCTATCATACGGCTTGGCTGAATACATGTATTTGGGGACGCTTAGAATGCGTGCACGATCCAGCCAAGTGATACAATGAGTTCAAGCAAGACTTGAAAGATGGGAGAGTGCCGAGATCTTGAAATTATGTTAACGAAAAGATTGATAATAGTACGAGCGTGGTTCCGGAATTGAGGAAACACGTAGGCGAAGTGTGTGCTATAGTCCCGCGTCTGTGCACGATTAAGTCTTGGCCATAAAAATGGTAGGATGGCTTGCCTTCAGGAAAGTCTTGAGGATGAGACTTGTTATGAGTGGTGTATGTTGTAGTGCCCCGTCCCGCAAAGTCAATCGGAGGAATCGAAACGTCGACGGCGTTGGAACTTAGCCTTGCAACGGCTGCTCGAAGGCTCGCTCGTCCGAGGCAACTCCTCGCACAGGTGGGGTAGTTTCGGTGA
This sequence comes from Iris pallida, assembly GCA_029216955.1. Lineage (NCBI taxonomy): Eukaryota > Viridiplantae > Streptophyta > Magnoliopsida > Asparagales > Iridaceae > Iris > Iris pallida. The sequence goes on along the minus strand of JANAVB010023458.1, from coordinate 2,596 downwards.
ACTTGCCTCATCTTAGCCTTCATATAATAACTCAAAATGTTTTCAACTTGCACTGGTAGGCTAATCTAAAAGCTACGCACCAACATAGCTAAGGGAATAATCCCGTCAGGTCGGAATGTCCTAGAATATGGAAAATGGTTCCACGGTCAACATAGAAGTCGGCTCAGCGTGCTTTCAAATGACACTCGATCCTTCGATCCCGTGGCTTGGGAGAAGGAAGTTGGCTTAAGTTGTTAAGTAGCCCCGACACTTGAAATAGCCTAAGTCATAGGCGTCGCCTGCGTGAATGCTTGGTGAAGCATGCACGGTCCCGTCGTTTTGCCCCAACACTCGAATCAGCCTAAGCCCTAGGCGTCGCCCGCATGAATGCTAATAAAGCATGCACGGTCCTATCCCGCAAGGCTTGGCATAGCCTTCGTACGTCCCGTAAGTTAAGTCATCTTGCACAGCTCGTTGGCTAAGTCTAGGCACGAACTTGGTTGTTCAAGTCGACCCCGTGCATAGCACGTTCCCTCGATGCGAAGCTCGGCGTAGCCTTTGCTCGTCGAGTCGTTGCCCGAATAAGTTAGACAAGAGTTGTGCTGGGCTATCGAAGCTATTTCTAGCACTGTCCCGCTCTAGCTGCGGTTGTCAAGTCGCGTAGCCCCTTGAGAGCAAGGCTCATTGCACAAAGTATATGACTTGAGCGTTAGTGTCGCCTAGAGAACCAGGTCTATCTAAGGCACGAGCTACGGTCAGTTTAGTGAAAAGCTTGCCACGAATAAAGGAAGTCCATGCGACTTGTTGTCGCCGAGATCGGTCCCGCTACTTGGGAGTCTCGCTAAGTCATGATATGTCCCGTACACGAGATCGGTCCCCTGGCTTGGAAGTCTCGCTAAGTCATGATATGTCCCGCACACGAGATCAGTCCCGCGGCTTGGGAGTCTCGTTAAGTCTCGATAGAAAGAAGGAATGCATGGTCATGTTAAGAAATGACTGGATAGACTGGATAGATCGAGTATGCATGGTCATTGGACAACTTGTCGACAAGGTGTAGTCTTCTCGAATGATCTCTACCGTGGCACCGGGATCATTCGCCCGGGGGAAGCGAGTGCGGCTCAACCAGGATGCCGGATAACCGCATGGGAGTATCGGCGCTTCCGGGGCTAGCTACCCTTAGAAGGGCGGACCGATACCCCCGCCGATCCATGTCCAGGATAGCTTGAAATTGCTAGTGACCACTCATGTAGATGTTTCGGCAGATAGCGGCACACCGCGTGTATGCCTTTGGATTGAGTCTAGAACTTGAATGCTGGTCTAGTCTGTAATGCAATGTCTGGGCCTAAGACTGGGCTGCAGCGTAGGCACCGTGCTTGGCACGTTAGATGGCGTCGAAATGTTCATGGATTCGTCACTATGGTTCATAAGTCTTGTCTAAGTTAACAAATGAGTTGAACATGAAGGCCGTAAGGCAGTAACAGGATAAGTCTTGATAAGTTGCGAGGCACGCCCTCAATCTTGAAGCATGTACAAGTCTAAGCAGATCTTAAGGCACGAATCAAGTCTAGCGGCACGGCCTGCACGAGTCATCCCATTGCCGTCCTTGGCACTTGAATCGTTGGCACGAGGATTGGTCTAGCGAACTTAAGTTTAAGTAAAAGTCTTGGCACGGCTGAGTGCGCATAAGTTGCTCCTCGGCGAAGCACTGTCCCGAACATGTTAAGTTACGAATAGAATGTGGCACGACCCTGCCGTCCCGAGTTAAAGTTTGGTCAAGTACCTAGGCGATAAGGCACTGCCTCTATCAAAACATACGTTGGGATTATAGCACGAACATGTCTTGGTACCTCGGTTTGGTCGGACGTCCTCGTCCTAAAATGAATCCTAAGACAAGACTAGAAAGACAATCGAAAGGGTTTAAGCTGCACAAAGTAAATGAACGTGTCGGTTATGTATGGGTGGGCGAGAAGCTCACTCCACCAGTACAGTTGAGTACTGACACCTACACAGTGTTCATGTGCAGGCACAGGTAGAAGATCATGGCGCGGAGCTCGTTTGGATGCGTCGAGGCACGAAGTTCCTTGGCGACTCGAAGCGTGCGGCCGTGTGGATTGAAGACTTATACATGACATAATGTATGGACATCCCCTTCCGAAGATTCCGCTGGCTCAAGCAATTGTATCGAGAGATGAGAGAGAGCAGAGTGAATTGTAAATGAGAGAAAAGTGAGCACGAGAGACTTGTAATTTGGCCTTGTGCCCACAAATGTAATCTTGTATTCAATATCAATAAAAGAGTTTCTTTTGAATGACTTGTGTTCATGTTTCTTATTCTTAAATTCCGCTGTATATTCAATGTATCTGCTTGGGACTATCTGTGCGGCGACCCCGTCGTCGCCGTTGTAATCGGCCGTTATGGAATGGCCTTGCACGAGCGCAATCTAGGCTTGTACGGCATCACGCCTTAGCGAGGACGATCGCTTCTACGGGAGCGGAGCGTGACAAAAGTGCTCTAGGAAGCTCTGCCAGCTCCATGCTCCGCTGCACATCCTCTAGCCAGTCGTCTGCATAAAGGATGCCCTCTGTGCCTATGAAGTCCCTGGAGCTCATCTTCCTAA
>JANAVB010023457.1:0-65082 GCA_029216955.1 Iris pallida | reverse complement strand
AAAAAAAAAAAAAAATATATATATATATATATATATATATATATATATATATATATATATATATATATATATATATTTAATGAATGCAAAATGAGGAATTAAATGAGATTAATGACATACCTAAATTGTAGATTTGAAGAGGAAGAAGGAGTGGTAAGAAAGAAATGAAGAGAGAGAGAGAAGACTAATGGTGAAGCAAGGAGTGGAGGGGGTGGACTATGTGGCCGGCCATGGAGCATGGGTAGGGCACTTGTAATTACAAGTTTGCCCCTCCCTAACTACAGCTAAATAATCCAAAATGGTTTTGAAAATGCTAAAATTAATTAAAAATCATAATTAAACTTAATTACTCATGGGGACTAGTCCAAACTCCTAAACCTAAAAGTTTAGTGTGGTGGGCCATGGTTAAATAACATGCTAATACGACTCAGTCGAAATTCCCCGGGGTCCCGAATTAACTCGGAATTCGATGAATTCGAACCCGACTCCTATAATAATTATATATTATATTCATGAAATAAAATTCCCAAAAATAATATAAAATTAAATTACATTTTACCCCTAACTTGGAAAAGTGAGGGTGACAATATTTAGATAAGACTTCCTATAAATATACTACTTATATATATAGATCCAATCTAACCAAATATTTCCTTTTCCACACACACACATATGTGTGTTGTGTGTAGAATTCGGATCAAAGCCCAGTCGCGGTAGCCCTGTCGAAGTCCTCCATGCACCATTGGATTGGGGGGAGGGCGCTCCATCCAACGATCGAGGGCGGACGGGGCTTTTGCGGGGCTTCTGATCCAGACCCATGTGTGTGTGTTTACAATATATATACTCATATATACTTGTATATACTTGAGATAAGATCATATATATTGGAGATAAGTTCATATATACTCATGTATATATGAGTTTCCAATATAAAACTTCCATATGTACTATATAATAAATCCTACTCCAATCCTAACAAAACCAAACAAGAGAACCTTCTGGCCGACCCTACCCCAGCCTAGCTCTGTCCGACCCTACAAACAGCAGCCATCCCCTTTATTTGGGCAACATACACCCATAAACTCTCTTATTTAACCCCACACCCTCCTATTGTTTGCCATTAACAAAAAATTGAACAAACTTTTGTATTACAAATGAGAATAAGTACCAAGAAATCCTAAACAAGAGATCTAAGTACAATATTTTTTTTATTATGGAAAAGTGTTGATGAAGATCGAGTATTGCTGATAACTTTTTTACTCCGTTGACGATCTGACGATGAAAGAGAATTGCAAGCCTCTGCTCACTGGCAAGAACAACAACAATAGGGTTCTCTCAATTTCATGCAAGCTTTCCGTGTGGGAAGGAAGGCTTATTCTATTTATAGATTTCTAGAATAAGATATTCCATGCGTGCGCGAGTGTTGTGCGCTTGATTTAGGCTGCCGTATGGTGCTCTGAACAGAATGTGATTATAATGTGAATATGTCACAGCCTAACTGCCATGTGGCATTATTAAGATCTGATTATTGCTAAGTTCTTGGGTTATTGGCACTCGTCGTGTACATTCTAAGTCATTGACATGTGACATGCGCTAATTATTCCAAAATTTTGGCCATACAACAGAAAGATTCTTCCGCATGGAGTTTCATGGAAATGATGTCACATGATAATCTGGTGATAGGATTTTAACTTTATGGGAGAATCGACGCATGAAAGGACTTGCCGCATAGGGGACTTTATGCATGGAGGACTTATCGTATGGAAGAATTTGCCGCATGGGAAGTTTTGTCATTTCTAACCACATGGCTCTATACAATTGTAGCCGTTAAATGGTCATCATGGCAATGGCGTAAGCATTGACATTTTGCTGTAAGCCCGTACTTCGAAACATTTTGTCTATGGGATGACTTCTATGTGCCGAGTTTTCCCTACCGCATGACAATGATGCCTCATGGGAGTATGGCACATGGGGCCATAAATGCAACATGTAGTCGACGTTTAGGTGTATTTCGAGATGCATGGCCATCGCGGAATCCTTTCACAGTTGGTAAGGGAAGAAGAGATAAGTTGAGATAGAACTCCTTACCTTTATAGATTACAATTTGAACGGTACAACAAATCCTTAACAGTAAAGATTTGCTAGTACAAAATAGATTATAGAGAAATGTGACGATAGAGATCAAGTACTATAATGACCCCTTTATTCTGTTGAAGATCTGATACTTAGTAGCTTCTCAAAATGCTCTATGTGACTCTCTTTCCTGTGTATTTGGTGCCCTTCTACTTGGTGGTTGCTGATGCTCTCCGGTGATCGTTATTGTTGTGTTGATGGTATATACCTCCTTTTATAGTTGTCTTTAGAGGACAAGCCATAAAAGACGTAATGATGGGAAGGATCTCCTGCGTGGAGGATGCCATTTGGGTTGTTACAGCTGTTTAGGCAGGCTGTTTAACCGCTCGGCCTGGTCGAGGCACTGATTGGGATTTTTGCTGTAAAAGCTCGAGGGAGGACTTTAAGGGTCTGTTGGCAATTGTAGGGGTAGCGGTTATGATGTTTTTTAGATTACTGGTTATGAGCGGTTATGAGGGGTCCGAGTTTGGGTGGTTTTTAAGTAGCAGCTTTTAAACCGGTCCAATCTATGCTTGGTAATTCACTAACAAGTGGTTCGAAATTTTTTTACACGAATAAAATTAAATAGGGAAGGATATTAGTAGTTATATATATATTTTTTGGTGAGGATATAAATGGAATAAAATTATAAAACCTCTCAAAATCTACCGATTTGGGGTGTTTATAAAGCCATCCAAAGTTACATTACACCTTTTGGGGGGGGGGTTTGAGCCGACTAAAACGGTGCCCCAAAAAAATTAACAAACAGGGTTTTCATAAATGTCAGTTTAAAAATACCCGAAAAGTGATGAAAACACCTTTACCAAGCAGACTCTAGGGATCCTCGAATGTAATTATCAATATTTATGACTGTCCATCTACACAGCTAGATCACATATGACATAGCATGTACGAGTGTTCAGGACAACCTGTCGCTTGAATGGTACGATTATATAATGCATGCCATAAATGAGACTTAAATCAGATGACATGATCTTTGGTTGATGCGTGGCGTTGGCCTTGATTTGAGAGAATCTCCGATTTGAGTGGGGCGGTTATGGTGCACACACCATAAACTAGTATTGATCCTTTCAGTCATTACCAATGAGATTTAAGGTGATCCAGTTCGGGTACAAACTAGTGTATTGATGATTGGGGTTGACCCAGCCGAGGGTGAGCCTTTGTCTTGAAGTAGAGGTCTTATGAGGCTACCTGAGCCGCTTTCCTCTTGGGCCGCATAAAGGCTTCTTGGAATTAGGGAAGTCGCATGGTGTCTGGGCCGCATATCCTACTTACAGGGTCCTGGTCACATGGAGTGGACTGGCTGTCTTTAGTTCTGTAAGGGCAACATGCTTTGGGCACTGTGCTGCTCGGACTTTGGCATCTCACAGGAGCTCCCTGGGCTTGAGTGTACCGTCTGATGTGGTTCGGCTTGATTGAGCTTGACAATTTTTTGCTTCTACAAGACTCCGTCAAAGTTTTTAACTTGGCAACGAGTTTGTAGTACTTTGAACAGAAGCATGGGCTCTTCAGGGTTCTTGGATCCTTTGATCTGGTCCGCCAAGGGCCTCAAGCTTTGGTAGGCTTCTGGACTTCTTATGATACTGTTTCATTCGAGTGCACCTTTCTTGAAATATTGCCAGGCTGGCAAGTTTTTATTGATACCTGCTTTATGATTTGATGAAATCTCGCCTCAGGCTATGTTCTTCCGTCGTTTAGAGGATATCAAATTACGCCTTGAGGGAATTGAGGTGTCTTTCTTCATTATGATTGCTCCCTATCATAAATGTGTGTATTTGGGTTGGTAGCCTTCCATATATAAAGAGATCATCGTCCCTAGATTGCTTCATCTTGTCCATGTCTCGAGAGGGGACTTCTCGTCATAGGCGCTTCAGGAGGTCAAGATGGGTGGCATCTTCTGCTCCGTCACGTGACCCGTAGTGACGCTCCTCTACCGCCTTCTCATAGTTGAGGTTGAGCAGGCCGGAGGAGGGGGAGCTACTGCTGAGGGCCAGGACTCCTGGGCTACATTGGCATGTCCATGGGGGACCTTGGCAGGCCGTTAGGTGTTTCCCTGATTTTAGTTCCCCCCAGGGAGATGGAATTGGGGAAGGGAAGGTAGCTTTCCGCCATCTTTTCTATACTGTCGAGATTCTGTCGCTCCAAGATCTTACAGATGTATCATACCCTAGTTCCAAAATATAGGAGCTCAAGAAATTAGCATGCCAGTTGTACGCTAGAATAAGTATTCCCAATTTAATGGACTTATTCTAATCGTAGTATGCTGAATCCTATATCTTAAATACAACAGTCACAGGTAAACTAATATCTCCACAATAACAACACTATAATCTCATCCACAGAATGATAATATCAACACAAAGAAATAATAAATGTTTTACTGAAATAGAATATAAGTCTGAATAATCAAATACAAATCTGTCTGAGATAATCAAGTCTGGCGAAAGTATATCCACCGAAACAAAGTACAATACTGGAATGCTAAAATACTAAAATAAAGAAATAGCCAGGACATAGCTAGCTAGATAAAATCCATGACTCTAATCATCTATCAACCCCGGATCAGAGAAACTCCTCGGGCACAACCCCTAGGTCCTCTGCAAGATATCCGAGCTCGATGCCTGATCCGTAAACTATAGGATAAAGGTACTCATTTGAATCTGGGAAATAACCAGGTCCTCATAGGACATAACAAGATAAAATCTCGCCACAATATGAACAGTAAAAAATATATATGAACATGAATATAACTGACAAGGTAAACTATCCATCTAAGTGTAATGCACTTGAAGCTACTTTGGTACGCATGAGTAGGTGAAGGAGTAAAATATAGCATTCTCTAGAGGCTTATGTATACTTGCATACCTCCTGTAACTCTCTTTTCGAATTTTTATTTTATTTTATTTTATTATGATTAATTTTATGATCATTGGGAGTCATACCGAAGCTTGTAGGTGAGCTATGACCATATTAAGGTCATATGACCTCTAGATAGCTTCTATATGTATTATTTAGCTATTTATATTTTTCTTTAATTTATGGATATTTTTTTAGTTATTTAATTATGAGGATTTATTATTTTGAAGGACTTTCAGGATTTATTGTAAGGTCATTCGAGGGTATTTTGGGACCAAATATTTTTATTGGGCTCTAGATGACTAGAAATATTTTCTAGAATATTTAGGATTTTTCTAGATTTTTTAGAATTTTTGAGAATTTTAGATAATTAAAACCCATATAATTTATTTTTATGGCTTTTGGAATTTATTGCAGGATCACACGTTGATATTTTGAGTTAAAATATTTTTATTAGGTTCTAGACACTTAGAAATTTTCCTAGAATTTTCTAAGAATTTTTTAGATTTTTCTGTAATTTATTTGAATTTATTTGGAGTTAAAATAATTTTAAATGTTTTTGTAATTAAATAAATAATTACACAGTCAACAGTCATCCAGCCAGGGCTGGCACACCTGTCGCGCTCAATCGCCTCTCTCTCTCTATCTCCTCCTCTCTCCTCTCCCATCTCTCTCTCTCTCTCTCTCTCTCTCTCTCTCATCGCTCCTCTCTCTCTCTCTCTCTCTCTCGCTCATCGCCTCTCTCTCTCTCTCTCTCTCATATAATATATATATATATATATATATATATATATATATATATATATATATACAAAACCCTAGTTTATTTCCTTGGCCGATTTTCGAGTTTTGATCTTGGTGATTCCCCGACTTCCCGGATAGATTGCAGAAAGTCCCGATCTCGTTTTCGTGCGCCATTTTTGATTAGATTCATCTCGAGGTTAGATTTTAGAATATATTTTATTTTCTGAGATCTTGATTGTGAATTTCTAGAGAATTATTTTACTGTTGGTTGTCCAAAACTCGACACGTCGCACGATTTTCGAGATCCCGGGAGATCCCGAACTCTGATTTGCAATTCGTTTGAAGTTTTAGAAAGATAATACGGTGATATTCGACATACAAGTTTTTCAAAATTTTAGAGGTTAGTTATTATTTTATTTATTATGTTGAACTCAGATTTGATCGATAAATCACCGATTTGATCACGGTTAGGCATAACAGCGATATCTTTTGACCAAAGCATGATTTTTGGCACAGTAAATTCCTGTGCACTAATGGTACTGAAATCTACCAAGATACACTTTCAAAATCTTGAGTTCATAACGTTTGACTAGTTAGTCAATGGCACGCCTTGATTTGCGTGCTATGGTTTTCAAAATTAGAAATATGACTTTGTATGGTCAAAATTCCTCATTTAAGTTTTATTTCTGATTAATATTAGGTTAAATTAGGTTTTTTAAGTTATTTATTCTAGAATTAATTATTATTAGATAAGTTAAACTATTAACCACTTATTCCATGATTTTAGAATTAAAATATTTGAATTAACTTGTAGTTTTCGTGCAAGGTTCCTGGTACGATGGTTCCTGGTACGATGGTGTGATATGGGGTTGATAGCTTCTAGGTCAAAGTTTCTTTAATCCTTGACTTGTGATTATAGTTTGTCCAAGAAACAGACAAGTTTTACTATGGCATTATATTACCTTTATTTTGTACTACATGTATTTTTTGTCATCTTTTTACTGTTACATCTTTATATTACTTGTTGTCACTGTTCTTGATTGATCATGATTACTGCTTATACATGAGAGTTAGATTCGCTAGAGTATATGTACATGTTCATACCTTACTTCTAGTTTATCGTGATCATCGTTTATCTTATTGTTAATGTTTATCGTGTTGGACTTGTACTTGTGAGTTAGTCGGGTTGGAGAACACAACTAGTAGACATGTGGTACCCCAGTGTAGCCCATAGTTTATTCGGTTGGGGGACCATCTTATAGAGTTTATTCAGTCAATACATCTCACGTGTTGACTGTCCGATTCCTAACCCAACCACATATTGAACGTTAGTATTCTAAAACACATTGGACACGTGTCTTCGATTCTTGTTGTTGCTATATTGCTTAAAGGTTCATCTCTTTTGAGTATACTTTCATAGAGTTAATGTATCATAGTTGATCTCTTCTTCTTATATCATATCATGTTTACAGTTCATCTTCATTTTATTGTTTCTCCTCATGCTTGTATATTATATTAGTGTAGTGTTATGGTAAACTTGTTCCAATCCTGACTGGATTTTTTTTTCAGTTGACAGATTCTTGATGACTTGCTATCTTGCTTTGGGTTCCTTCGGGTGGAGTCAGAGATATATTGAAGGCCAAAGCCTAGAGACTAGTTAGATAGTTTAAATTTGTTGTATTAGATTTTCTGAGATATTGTATTTGGTTAAATATAAATCTTGCAAATTTTGTAATTGATTTAGCATTATGAATGAGCAAATAGATGTGATTTTGTTATATATGAGTTTGACCTTGAGACCTAGACATCGTACTACCATCGATGCTGCAGCGTAGGTTGGACTTGGCTACGAACTCGTATCCGAAAAGCGGGTGCGGGTCGTCACAAGTTTTTTTGGTAGCTCATGCAGGTCTATTTTCGCAAAATTGTACGAACTCGCGGTAGTACTTAAGTTAGTCATACTATTGTGAGACTGCGATTAGGAAGTGCTCAATCAAAATTAGGATTGATTTGATTTTAGGAGAATGACTAGGACTAGGAGTCCCTTATCAATTTGACTGTTGGATAGTTAAGGTTGTCACATAGGCCATATGATTTAGGTAATGATTTATTGAATTCTAAACCCTATTAGATAACTTGAGGAATTTTTCTAGAGGAATGTACTATTGTGTTTCGACATGATAGTAGGATCAAAGGTGGGTAGACTATTCGCTTGGTAAATTAGGATTTCCTAGGATTCAATTCCTATTCTTAATCATTTGTGCAACTTTATCTTATGCCTTCTCTAAACATCGTCATATCATACGGACCGTCTTACTTATTTATTTCCATAACCATAGGTAATTATTTTTCTAAAGAGTATATTTATTTCCATCCATTGACTTTTGAGCCCAACATGATTCGATTATCCATATCTTAATTTTGAGTCCGCTTTCTGAAATTCAAAATATATGATTTATATTTCTCTTGCCTTTGATTGTTTTATTCCTAATCGATCGTATATTTTCCTCTAAGGACAGATAATTAAATTTCTATCATGATCAACTTGTTGAAGTTCTAAAAGCTCCTTTGAAATTCTTATGGATATAGTTGAAATAATTTTTGGTGACTTATAATGGCAAGGCAGATGCGCACTGTCGCCATTTATTTGAATCATGGAGACTACGGGTTACTGCAGCTAGCAGCGCACTAGCGAGGTATGACCCCTAAGTTGAAGTAATTTCAGGTAAGCGTAGGTTATCGAATACTATTAAAATTATGTCTTAGTTGTCCTATTTGATCCTAGTTATCTTTATGTCAATAATGGATAGAGTTGATAGGGTATTCAATACCATTATCATATTTGAGTCATGAAACCAAGGGTTACTGCAGCCAGATGTATACTGGCGAGGCATAATTCTTGGTAAAGTGACTTCATATATACATACTGTTTTCAAATATTATAAAGACTACTTCCTTTTTGGCATATGATTATTGATTTTCATGATTCACAATTTCATGCACTCTCGCTTAAACTTTGATTAGTTCTTATCCTTTCATTTCTTGAACCTTTCTTTTGATATTTTATTTTTGTATCGTTATTAGGTTTCCTAGAAATTATTTAAACCTATTTTGATCCCATTCCACCGGTCTTATGATCGTGCCTAGATGGTTGATCGTGCCAAAACGACTTCGAATTGATCATTCTTAAACGACCTTGATCATGACTAAACTATTTTGACAACAGTCATAGTCGTGCCTATATTTCAAACTCTATTACTGCTAATGTTTAGATTTTATTCCATTATGATCATGACTATTTTGATCATGTTCATGCTTGTGCCAACTTTTAATTTTGATCATGCTTCGATGACTTGTATGATTAAACCTTGATCGTGACTAGATCTTAGTTGTATCCAAGTGATTTTAACCATGTTTAGATTTTGTCTAAATTTTGATCGTTGACCATGCCTTCATAATTCCAACAGTATTTAATCGTGTCTAACAACTTTTTATTGTTTAACTAATCCTATTTCGATTATATCCTTGACTATTGTGACTAGACCCTTTGACTATACTTTAATTGTGCCACGTGGTATCTTTTCTTAAGTTTCCATTCTATTCACGATCTAACTCATTTTTATCATTAATCGTACCATTTTCTTGATTATTTCTTAGTCGTACCTAATCGTGCCATTTAAAATTTTGAGGATAATTGTTTTTAAGGTGGGTAGATTTGTAACTCTTCTTTCCGATTTTTTTTATTTTTATTTTATTTTATTTAATTATGATTAATTTTATGATCATTGGAGTCATGCTGAAGCTTGTAGGTGAGCTATGACCATATTAAGGTCATATGACCTCTAGATAGGTTCTATATGTATTATTTAGCTATTTTATATTTTTCTATAATTTACGGATATTTGTTTAGTTATTTATTTATAAGGATTTATTATTTTTAAGGACTTTCAGGATTTATTGTAAGGTTATTCAGGGGTATTTCGGGACCAAATATTTTTATTTGGGCTGTAGTTGACTAACAATATTTTCTAGAATATTTTGGATTTTTTTGGATTTTTTGGATTTTTCTAGAATTTTAAAAATTCTTAGATAATTAAAACCTATAGAATTTATTTTTTCATAGGTTTTTAGAATTTAATGTTGGATCAAACGATGATTTTTTGAGTTAAAATATTTTTATTTAGGTTCTAGACTCTTAAAATGTTTTCTAGAATTTTTTAGGAATTTTCTAGATTTTCTGCAATTTATTTGGAGTTAAAATAATTTTTAAATAATTTTTTGTAATTAAATAAATAATTACACAGTTACCCAGCCGGGACGGGCCCACCTGTTGGCGCTCAACCGCCTCTCTCTCTTCCCCCTATATATATATACATAATATATTTATATATATAATATATATATATATATATATATATATATATATATATATATATATATATATATATAATATATATATATATATATATCCAAAAACCCTAGTTTATTTCCTTGGCCGATTTTGGAGTTTTGATCTTGGTGATTTCCCGACTTCCCGGAGCGATTGCGGACAGCCCCGACCTCGTTTTCGTGTACCGTTTTTTTTTGTTGGATTCGTCTCAAGGTTAGATTTTAGAATAAATATTTATTTTTTGAGATTTTGCTTCTAAATTTTTGGAGAATTATTTTAGTGTTGGTTGTCCAAAATTCGATACGTCGCACAGTTTTCGAGATCCCGTGAGATCCCAAACTCCGATTCGCGATCAGTTTGAAATTTTGGAAAACTAAACGGCAATCTTCGACCCACAATTTCTATATAATTTTAGAGATTATTTTATTATTTTATTTATTACGTTGAACTCAGATTTGATCGATAAATCACCGATTTGGTCACAGTTAGCCATAACGGCGATATCTTTTGACCAAAGCGTGATTTTGTGGCACGTCAATTCCTGGGCATTCGTGACACTGAAATCTACCAAGATGAACTTTCAAAATCTCAAGTTCATAATATTTGGCTAGTTAGTTAACGACACGTCTCGATTTGCATGCCATTTTTTCTAAAATTAGAAATATGACTTTCTATGGTCAAAATTCCTCGTTTAAGTTTTATTTCAGATTAATATTAGGTTAAATTAGGTTTTTAAGTTATTTATTCTAGAATTAATTATTATTAGATAAGTTAAACTTTTAACCACTTATTCTATGATTTTAGAATTGACTTGTGGTTTTCGTGCACGGTTCGTGGTACGATGGTGTGATATGGGTTGATAGCTTCTAGGTCGAAGTTCCTTTCATCCTCGACTTGTGATTACGGTTTGTCCAAGAAATTAGACAAGTTTCACTATGGCATTATATTACCTTTATTTTGTACTGCATGTATCCTTTTTATCGTCTTTTCATTGTTACATCTTTATATTGCTTGTTGTCACTGTTCTTGATTGATCATGATTACTGCTTGTACACGAGAGTTAGAGTCGCTAGAGTATATGTACATGTTCATGTCTTACTTCTAGTTTATCGTGATCATCGTTTATCGTATTGTTAATGTTTATCGTGTTGGACATGTACTTGTGAGTTAGTCGGGTAAGATACAACTAATAGACATGTGGTACCCTAGTGTAGGCCAGAGTTTATTCGGTCGAGGGACCATCTTACAGAGTTTGTCCAGTCAATACATCTCACGTGTTGACTATTCGATTCCTAACCCAACCACATGTTGAACGTTAGTATTCTAAATACATTGGATACGTGTCTTCAATTCTTGTTGCTATATTGCTTAGAGGTTCATCTCTTTTGAGTAAACTTTCATAGAGTTAATGTGTCAAAGTTGATCTCTTCTTCTTATATCGTATCATGTTTACAGTTGATCTTCCTTTTACTGTTTCTCCTCATGCTTGTATATTATATTATATTGTGTAGTATAGTGTTAAGGTAAACTTGTTCCAATCCTGACTAGATTTTTTTTCTTCAGTTGACAGATTCTTAATGATTTGCTATCTTGCTTTGGGTTCTTTCGGGTGGAGTTAGAGATATCTTGAAGGCCAAAACCTAGAGACTAGTTAGATAGTTTAAATTTGTGAGACATTGTATTTGGTTAAATATAAATATTATAAATTTTGTAATTGATTTAGCATTGTGAATGAGCAAATAGATGTGAGTTTCTTATATTTCAGTTTGACCTTGAGACCTAGATAGCGTACTACCGTCGATGCTGCGGCATAGGCTGGACTTGGCTACGAACTCGTATCTGAAAAGAGGGTGCGGGTCGTGACACCTCCAGACCATGTTCTGATGCGTGGTCAGCGGCTGCTGCCGGATATATACTCTAGCAATACATCCGTAACTGAGAAACTATAAACCCATAACTGGGCAACTATGAGGATAAAAAGGTGGCTATCTCATACGCCTACTAATAATCTTCCCCGAACAGTAGTAGTACAAGATCATGTTCATGACTCGCATGACTCGTATCTCACATGCAAGTCCTCTAACTAACACAAATAATCATATATGATCCGTCACATGAACCACTTTTACCGGCCAAGTATAGGGTGCATGCCAATACTAATGTAACTCTCACTCCAAATGTCGTGTAATGAGTCGTGTCCAAGTCATAGAAGTCATTGAAGAATAACTTCAACACGAGGAAGTCTACTAGCATGCTAGGTCACACACACACCCACTATCAGTTATCGATGGTATCATCGACTGCACCCAAGTTACACTTGGACGCCCTCCTAACGCATCTAATCCTAACACACAACAACACGTCCATGTATAATAGAAAATAAAATAAAATCACAATGACACGGTATCTTGCCTGGATTTGTAGCAAAGGATATCGATTCGACGTCACCCTCCACAGTCATGGTCTCGCGAACTCCTATAAATTTATACAACTAATATTAATAATCATTCTAACATTATTACTATTATTGACATATCTATCTATACATACTAAGTAGGGCTATCTACTATATATATTAGTTATAATAACATAACTAGTCATAATATTCCTATTAGGGCTTACAAAATTCCACAAAATATATGTATAAATATTTAATATTAATTCTGAAATATAAATATTCTGACAATAATATATATTTTTAATATTGCATACAAATACTTAGAAATCCTTTAGATTTATTTCATGATCAAACTAACATCCACATTGATAAATCAACGCTGTTAGAACTTGTTTAACCATAAATAAAATAACTTTAATATTCTAAAATAAATGGTAAAAAATTAACCAAATTAACAAATATTTATGATCATGAGTTGAGGATCAATGATATGGAGCATTGGTTGCACAAAAATATTTTTGGGCTCACAATGATAATTTAGATAGTTCATTTACGTCAAAATTTTGTCCTTCAAAGATCGAGCGATTCAAGCATTAAAACGGAAAAATTATGAAAAACTCATTGAACGAGAATTGTAGGTAATCGAAACATGGTCGTTTTTATGTATGATATCGATGGTAAAAGTGAAGTTATACAGTTCAAAACTACCCCGCAATGAATAGTGCCAATTGTGAACACACTTTGTTAAAACGTGTGCCCCGACCAATATAGAAAGAATTTCGACATGAGTTTTCATATGAAGGTAGTAGACAGATAGGAGAACCCAGTATTTTTTGTCCCAAGGTTTCAATTTCTAGAAGTGGAGAAAACGTAGTTACAAAAAGGGTTACCTGTCGTAACTTTTGGATAACAAAGTAGAGGGGTCTTGTGCGGACTATAGCAGCTTGTATAGCTATTTCAGACCTTATAGATCCTTGGGGTGATAGAGGAGTGCCTTGGAAGCATCGAGTCTAAGGTTTTAGGCTTGGAGTGGTCGACAAGTCGGCACACAGCAGCAAGAAGGAGAAGAAATGGCAGTAGTCGACTAAGAAAGGGGGCTCGGGTTTTAAGGTTTAGGTAATAGACTTTCGGGTAGAGTTAGGATATATATATATATATATATATATATATATATATATATATATATATATATATATATATATATAAGGTTTGCTAGGGGGTCAGGTATGGGCTGAGGTAGGATAGTTTTGTATAGGTTTTTGTTTGGGTTTGGAGTCCAATGCAAGATAGATTGATACATGAATCTATAGGTTTCCAAATGAATAATGCTATTTGTCCCTCCAAATTGTACCTCCAAACCGTCCCTCCTTACGTGGCAGCTGACGTGGCATGTTGATGTGGCAGCTGACGCGACAAATTTTAAAATTAAAATTAACATTAACATAAATTAACATTAAATTAATATTAACATTAACATTAAAATTAATATTAACGTAACATTAACATTAATATTAACAATAATATTAATATTAATATTATATTAACATTAAAATTAACATTAAAATCAACATTAATATAATATTAACATTAATTAATAATATTAATTAATATTAATATTAAATTAACATTAATATTAACATTAAATTAACATGGACAAAATTGGGTAATTAACTTTTTGGGTTAAAATTTGCCATGTCATCGGCCACGTCAGATGACACATAATATTATTTAACATGCCATGTCAGCTGCCACATAAGAGGGATGTATTGGAGGGACAATTTGGAGGTACGAATAACATTACTCTTTCCAAATATAGGAACTAAGATTTATTGAGTTTCCTTGTTAGAGTTTGACTCAATAAATACTCAATAAATCTGAAATAAATATTTAGGAGGGCCCCTCTCTATGTGGGGATGACCATACCAAGTTATTTACAACTTGTTAGACAAGTTTAGGCTCAATAGAAATTTTTCGATTTGAAAATAGGCTTAAAAAAGTCACATAAGGGGTCTTATGTGCCATTTGAATTTAAATATCACATGAGACCTCGATTGAGCGGGACACCCTAGGCATGTGTGTAGTAGGCTCAAAAATAGTCAAAATCATATATTGCTTCGTTTAGGTTGGATCGATGTCGAGTTCCGAATTCAAATTGGAAGTTAAGACAAATCTCACGGTTGATAACTTCTTGGCCTAAATTGACCCCGAAGTTTTGCGAAGCAAGAATACAAGAAGACATATTTGAGTGGGATATATATACCAATTCGAAGATAAACTTGTCTAGGTCAAAACTCATGAAGAAAGTTTCTAAAGTTTGCATTTCTTGTGCTCCAAAAATTAAAGCTACGGAAGAGTACATTTTATGATCATAAATAAAAGTGGAAAAATATCTATTAGTAATTATACTAAATAAAATAAATAAATAAATAACTCTAAAAATTCAGGAGGCTTACAACCTACCCACCTTAAAAAATTTCGTCCACAAAATTACACTAACTCATAGGATAAGGAAACTAGTCATATTGGATTTCTAGAGATGCTAATACTAATGGGTTCTAAATTATCATATTCTAAGCATATATCACATCATTAAAATAATATGACACGACTATATTTAAACAAGAAAATAGATGCTACATCGCGTCGAGATAGCAATACATCCCATGGCTAGGTTTAGACTAAAGGATTTGTGTTGCAACTTTGGTTCTTAAGATAACATAGCTTAATAGCACAACCCTTCAAACAAAGAAAATGGGTGAACCATGCACTATGACAGTCCATGTCCCTAGGCTGCTAACAAAAACAAGAAATCCTTCTAAATTAGGCTTATGATCGGCTAATCATTAATATATGGTAAACTCTCTAATACTCATATATATGGAATCCTACCCACCTTAGCTATTCATCTAGTCCTATCAAGTATGGATTCCTAACTTCCCCCAATAAGAATCTTTCAAATTCTCAGGTAAGGCGAAGTGGTTACTCTAGGCATTGCTATGAAACTAAAAGAAAATAATAGAGCCTTAAAATCAACAATCGATGCAACTAAGATAATACCTGCTACAACTACTCTCTTGTCATAACATAAGTATGGCCAATCCTCTGTTCTCCAGGTGCTGTTAGCCTCGAAACTACAGTCGCCTGAGCAGGTGGTCGTGGCCCAGGTGGTGTTGGCCTCTGATCTGTCCGGTCATGATGCCGTGGGCAGTCTCTAGCCTAGTGTTTACTCGAACCACACACTAGGCACTGTCCAAGCCTCCTCCTGTAGTCTTTCTGAACATGCCCCTTCTTGTTGCAATAGCGGCATATTGGCAGGTCCTTCGCTTGATATGGGATGACTTGCTGCTGAAAATGCTCTTCCGAACGTCTGATAGGTCCTCCTTGCTATCCCTCGGCTGGTGCTGCTGTAGTAGGGTGCCTCGAAAGTACTAGGTCCTTGTTGATCGCCTTCTGGAAACGGGCTTCGACTAACACCTCGACATAAAAAACTCTTGACTGTGTAGTAGTGTATCTCTGGAGCTCCTTCGTCAATCTATGATGAAATCTCTTCGCCTTCTCTACGTCATTCGGTATCAAGGCGGTACCAAAATGACAAAGGCGACTGAACTCTGCGTGATACTGTCTACGGTCATATTTTTCTGCTTGAGATGGAGGAACTGATCGTAGAGAGCATCTCGAACTGTAGCAGAGAAGTACTTTGCATTGAAATACTCCAAGTACTGCTCCCAAGTCTGATCTCTGCCAATGTCTGGCTCGATCGACTCCCACCAGTAATGCACATTTCTTCGAGCTTGGTCCGAACGGTTGTCATCCATAAATCATCCTATAGCTATGAAGCGTCGAGAAGTTTCTGAGTGCTGATGATCCATGCGGTGACCTACTCTGGTATCTCTTTGCCCTCAAATGTCTTCGGGTTCATCTGTCGACAGCCACGGATAGTGCCTAACGTCGGAGCGGGTGCCGTTGCTGGTACAGGTGACAGTGCAGGGGCAGGTGCTGCTAACCTCTCTATGTCATAACCTTAAATTTCTATTTTATTATTGGTATTTTAATTTTTTTTTACCATTCAAAAATTATTTTCCTATAAATTATTTCTCAAAAAAAAAATATATATATATAGTATAAATTGGATAAATCAAATTTTTTCCAAATACCCCTCATGCAATTTTATTTTTGCACTCTTCTACATAGAAGAGTATGTGGCATGCATGCAATAGGAAGTGCCAAGTATCACTTTTCTCTCATGACAATGCCTCATGGGCATTTTGGTCTTTTCCCTTTCTTTTCATTCTTTTATTTAGAATGAGGGAGAGAGAAAAACCATTCTCTTCTCATTCCTCTTCCTGGTAAGTCTCTTTCTCCCTCTCATTAATTCTTTTCTTCTTCTTCTTCTTCTCCATTTTATTATTCTTCTTCTTTTTCATTTTACTTTTCCCCTCCCCCCTTCCCTTAAGTTGCTACTGCTACTGCTACTTTTGCATTTGCTGCTGCTGCCGCTAACTGCTACTGCTGCTGCCGTGCGGCTATTGCGGGCGGGCGCCGCCGCCGGCCGGCCAGCCCCGGCGGGCGCCGCCGGCCGGTCGGCCACCGGTCGACCCTTTCCCCCCTTCTTCATCTTCTCATTCTTCTTTCTTTTCTTTCTTCCATTTCTTTTCCCCTTTTCTTTTATTTCTAGGGTTCTAAACTTTAACCCAATTTCTCTTGTGTGCCCTAGGATTTGAATTGGGACTTGGGGATAATTCTTCTAGAGGGGAGAATTGACCACAAAGCGAGGCAAGTCCTCTTTACTCTTCTCCCTTTTTTTTCCTTGAGACATTTTTTTTAAATTGATTTTTTTTCAAATCTTCTTGAATAATTATGGATTATATAAATTCTGAAATTTATAGAATTCATAACAAAATTATTTTTTAGATTGTTGCATGAATTAGGAAAGATTAAATAATTTGGATACAATATATTGGACACATCACACTTGAATGAATATACATTTTGGACACAAAATTGGGATGCAATATGGACACAACACATCAATTAATATGTGGACATAAATTGTAGGACACAATAATAAATGGACACTTGCTTACATTATATGTGTATACGTGTGAGTGTATGTGAAGATACATGAAACATAGGATAAATTGTGAATGTAGAATTTTCCGTACAAGGTTATACACATATATTTGCACATACATACATACTAAGTTCATGAAATAATAGCCCAATATTGTAGTTTTCACGAGAGTACTTCTAAATAACTCCAAAATGAGAAATTATGAGTTTTATCCATTATTTTTATCTTAATTCAATTCTGTCCAGAATTGAAATTATACATAATTGACATAATTAGTGTGATTTCATAGTTAAATATGTATTTATTGATACCGGTTCATTAAGGTAACTCCAATTATAAACTTTTACGTCAAAAATAACTATTTTGTGCCCCTAAAAGTTAGTTTTAGTATGTAATAGCATTGGACATGTTGAAATTGGAATTAGATAACTTGTTCATTTGTGATTGTGCATAGAAACCTCTTTTTGCTCTTTCAAGAAGTTAGGATTCGGTACAATAATGTATGAGTTAAATTACTATGTGATAGGAGTTATTGTCAACCATTTTTTTTATAATATGCAAATCTGTCCAGAAATTTATTTATGCTTAAAATGACCACTTTGTCATAGACACATAGTTGGAATTGATATTTAATAGACACCGAACGAATAGGTTAACATACTAGTTAACTTTTCAAGTGAAAAGACTATCTTGTACACTCAAGAAGTCCACTATATCATTGCTAGTTAAGATTTTGTGCTTTGTAGTGTAAAACAACTAACAATAGGCCTACAATATATTCTTTACTTACTAAATTAAGTTTTCTTGAGCTTGGAAGAGTGTTTTAGAAGAAGGGCAAATGCTAAAATCTTATTCCTATTGCTTGCTTGCTCGCCAAGGTGAGATAGCTACCTTATGTGCATAACCTTATTATAAATTGCGTGTGTTCCGGTGTTGAGGGTTGCTCCACCGAAGGGGTCGGCGTACCCGTTTATTTTGCGTGTTGCCGGTGTTGAGGGTTTCTCCACCGAAGGGGTCGGCGTGCCCGTATATTGTTACTTTTGTGTTTACTTGTATCGGATTAATTTCCAGGTCAGTAAATACAAAGGAGACTCTGCCAAAATTTTTGAGAATTTCCAGAGTTAGTCTATTTTCGACAAACTCGGATTTCTTGGAAAATTTGACTCTAGTTCTAGACCACTTGAACCATCCATCTCCGACCTATAATATCAGAGGGATTTTTGGAATCATGTCCAATTAGATATCTTGGAATTTTACCTTGGTCCCAATATTTCTCGGACTACTTTAGTTTCAGAAAAGACGAAACTAATATTTGAAAGCGACTTGACTTCTAGGACTCCCGTTTGGGAGATAGTTTCTCTGAAGTCTAAATGTTTAGAATAAGTTGCATGGGGTTTGGGAGAGAAACCGTTGGATCACACCCGGCTGACTTCTTAGCAATATCATTTTTCATTTTCGTACTGATCAGTCCCTGATACGGTGTTCGTGCGGCCGTGCGAATATCCGGGGTGAGGCTTAGCTCACTTTCTTGATCGCAATTGGACATCCAGGCCCTGAGTTTCAGCTCAGCTATCCATTTGCACATTACCCTGAGTTTCAGCTCAGAATGTTTGTTGATTCATTAGATATCCAGGCCCTGAGTTCAGCACAGCTCTCTAATGAATGGGTTCGATATTCTTGGAAAAGTCCAAGTCATACGAACTTCTTGATTATAACACATGATGCGATGACTCGACCCAGATGATTCGGAAACCACTCATGATGTTATCTTGCTTGTAATCACATCAATATGTGATAGTACAGACGGCTGGAGTATCTAAACACCAACCCGTTTTGTACGAGCCTGATCCCGGGCAAAATGGGGTTATTGTTGAGATGCTAGGCGAGTGTGTGTGATCCAGGAGTTTCTCTAAATTACATTTAGGTCTAGAAAGATCTTGTTGTGTCCTGGTGACATTAATTGAGATTCACTTACTTTTGACTAATATCAAGGTATGAATTTAATCACTCTAGATACTAAATCTTGTTCACTTGTCTTATTATTACGTTCATAACTCTTTCCTTTGACTGAGGGCTTGCTCGTCGTATTGACGACCTAGTTTTGTTCACTAGGGACTGAAGAAGATCAGGATGTGGATCAAGCGTATACGGAGAATGATCTCTACGAATGAAGTGGAACGGATGGAATGTAGTTTCATTTTGATAATATTTTCAATTATGTAAACTATGTGTTGAAGACTATAAATCAATCATGTGTTTGAAGACAATGAATTAAATATGTAAAATATGTGTTTTGATGGATTCTAGACTACATATGTAATATTCCTGGATCAATGAATGTTATGTGATTGTGGAATTCTGTGATTATTCCTCTTATCTATGCCGATCCCGGACCTTACAGGCGACAATCGCAGGGTACATTTCGGTACTCATTGTACAGTTGCGTAGCCTGGGGAGAAGTATCACGTGCCTTGTGTCATTCTGGGAACCGGGGCGTGACACGTCTCTTTTGGTTGGTGGCCCATGCAGGTCTAGTCTTTAAGGATAGTGTATAGGTTAAGGAGAATGTATAGGTAGATAATAGATATTCTAAGGACTCACTTGAAATACCCTAGGACAGAAATGTTTAAGTTGAAGATTGAATTCCTAAATTAAAGAATCGAGGATTATGCAAGGATTTGGGATATGAATCTTGATTAAACTTTATTTAAACATTGATGATGCATTATTTCTTGTCATAGATTTCTAATTCGAGGATTTTTGGGTATAGGTCATGGCCCGATTTATGCCGAGCATCTTTTGGGACGGGAGTGACAGAACCTTTTACGGTTACGAGCAGTTCGCCCGGAAGGCATGGCTAGTGGTAGACGACGTAGAACTCCCAGTATTCGGAGTTTACTTTCATCGTCTGCGTCCCAAGATCTGGGACATTGAAGATGGGGCAGAAATTTATTGGGAGAAGGAACTACGTTTAATGTTCTTCCTTGCGAAGGACGGTCCCTCTCCCTTCACTTATGGGTATGATGGGACCATCAGCGAGTGGGAAGAAACTAACCCCTATGACAAGATTTTGGAGATCACTTACCTGAAGCTGACTAGGGGTTAGTCAGGATGACTGGGATATGGGATAGCTTTTGTCTGCTGTACAACATTTTGACGGATCAGCAGATATATGCATATGTATGTGTAGAAAGTTATGTTATGGAGGTGTAGAGGGAGAAATTTTTTGTCTGTTGTATTATGTTTTGGAAATTACAACAGATGTATATAGTTTTGTATAGGGTTAGAGTATAGAAGTCGTATGGACTTCTTTGAGAAGCATATTGTAATCCTGTCTTGTGCAATGAATGAAATATGCTTCTTTTGGCTTGACTATCTTAATTGTGATTGCCTTTTTCTCTTTTAGCAATTAAATTCTTTAAGATTCTCCTTTAAATTTTACATTAAGAATTTCCTATCTTTAATAATTAGGAAATGTCTTCTTCGCCAAATCCCGACACACTGCAAACGGAAACCACCGAGATGCGTCCGACAGATGCTATGGAGAATTTTCAGAAAATCTTGACAGCCAACACCCAACAGATCCAACTTTCCCAAGCTGTGTCTGCAAAGCTACTTGAAAGACTGGATGTCGCAGCTGCTCCTAAAGCTGGGACCCTTTCAGATTTCAGGACGATTAAGCCCCCAGAGTTCAAGGGGACTGAAACTCCTATGGAAGCAGCACAGTGGATTAGGACCACAGAAGGGTTGCTGAAGGGCTCGAAAATCCCGCCAAATGACATAGTGTCTCTTGTAAGGATTCAACTGAAGGACGTTGCCGACATCTGGTGGAGCTCCTTACACCCGGAGGAGTCAGATGAGATTGTATCATGGAAAAAATTTAAGGAAGAATTTGAAGAGAGATTCTTTCCCCCAAGTGCCAAGATGGAGCTGGAAAGGAGATTCCTACACTTGAAACAGAATAAGACATCTGTCGATGTATACTCGACGGAATTCACAAGGCTAAGCCGGTATGCTCCAAGCTTGGTGACTACGGAGAAGGCAAAGGTGGTCCGATTCATGGAAGGGCTGGACGATA
Source organism: Iris pallida (assembly GCA_029216955.1). NCBI lineage: Eukaryota > Viridiplantae > Streptophyta > Magnoliopsida > Asparagales > Iridaceae > Iris > Iris pallida. The sequence goes on along the minus strand of JANAVB010023457.1, from coordinate 43,412 downwards.
AGCTAAAGATGAAGGTTGCCCCTACAAATGTCAGACTTACGCAGAAGTGGTCGAAGCTGCTAGAGACCAAGAAAGGATGCAAAATGATAAGAACAACTCGAAGGCGGCAGGACAAAAGCGGAGTCTGGAGACCAGCTCACCTCAAGGAAGGACCTCGAGACAAGGACAACAGAAGCGTGCTCAGCATGAGCAGAATAGAGTCACGCTAAGCTGTTCTTACTGCGGGAAGTCCGGGCATACAAAGAATAACTGCAGAAGACTTCAAGGGAAGTGCTTGAAGTGTGGATCCTCCAACCACCGGTTGAACCAATGTCCCCAGAACAATAGAAGATTTGTAGCGCAGAATAATACACAGGGGCCAAGAGCTGCAAACCAGGGATATCAACAAAGGCCTTTCTTTCAAAGCAATGAGCCCAGGTTTAATGCTGCTTCAGCACCACAAGCACAAGGTCATCAGCAGAGACCGGTATTGGCACCACAGGCGCATCAATTCCATCAACCTCAAAGGGCTAATCAGAATCACAACAACAGAAAGAAGAATCACAGTCATTATACTTTGTCTCAACAGTTCATTTTGCTGCCACTGAGACTTTAGCATAACATAAATAAACTATGTGATTGGGTTTGTTTCAATCGGAGGCGGAGGCATCTGCGGTCCGGGCTGAAGTGGGAACTACTCAGGTAACGATAGAGGAGCTGGTAGCATTGTCACCCTCATTTCCTGTATTTCTCGTATTTCGTATTTTACTCGTATCTGGATTTTGGCATGTATTTTATTTTTCTCGACTTGTGGAATTTTAGTATTTCTCGTATTTTGGGTTTTGGCTTGGCTCGATTTTATTGGGGATGGTTCGGTTTGGTTCGGTTTTATGTGTTGGAACACCCTAGCCCTATGCTACCCCCTCAATCCACCACAACTCCCCCACTTTATATCTCTACCAACCTCTTCTCTCTCTTCATAACCACCATTAATTTCTTCTTCTTCTTCTTTTTCTTCCTCCACACAACTCCCCAACCCCTAGGTAAGTGCATCTTGCCACTACATGAGGACCCTCTTTTCTTTGTCCATTTGCTAGTTTAGGACATGGAAATCAACATTAGTTCTTGGGTTTTTATGATTTGGAGTCTCTGTTGATGTAGATCTAAGTTATTGCTATTTTCGGATTTTACATGTTTTGATCCATTTTGGTTGGTTTTCTTTGAGTTCTGATGTTTTCATGTGGAAGAGCTTTCAGTTTCACCCAAGTTGGAACTTTGGAAATCCGGATTTGGAGTTCGGATGGCCAAGTTATGAACTTGTGAAGCTTTGGGTTCTTTTTTGGTGTTCTTGCTGTTTGGAGAAGACAGTGAGCAGTGTGCATAGCTGTTTAGCTTACGCACACTGAGCTACGCGTGCTCTTTAGCGCTGCGTACGCAGACTTGAGTACGCTTCCTGTTGGAAGCGTGTCTCCTTGAGCGTGCGTGACTTTCACGTATGCTGCTTCCTTGAGCGTGCGTGACTTTCACGTATGCTGCTTCCCTGTAGCGTGCGTGACTTTCACGTATGCTGCTTCCCTCAGCGTGCGTGACTTTTCACACACTGCTCCCTTGAGCGTGCGTGACTTTCACACACTGCTCCCTGTAGCGTGCGTGACTTTCACACACTGCTTCCTTGAGCGTGCGTGACTTTCACACGCTGCTCCCTTGAGCTTGCATGACTTTCACATACGCTGTCCCTTGAGCGTGCGTGACTTTTCACCTACGCTGCCCCCCTTGAGCATACGTGACTTTCACATACGCTGCCTTCCTGCGTGCGTGTTATATTGCGTATGTATTCCCCCTGCGTGCGTGCTTTTGTGCGTACGCATCCCCTGACCCGTATTTTGATATTTTATTAGATATTTTACGCCCATTTTATATCCTTACGCCTTTTGTCATGAACTTGATTTTACTTAATATGTTTGGAATGACTATTGTACATGGCACGGTATGACAAGGAACTAGAATAACACGACAGTGACCCATGGTGGTGCACTCCTGACATGACCAACCTGACACGACAGTGGCCCGTCGTGGCGCACTCCTGACAAGTACCCTGACATAATTTATCTTGATAATTTAACTTGACCTGCCTTGACACCGTGGGTGGTTCTTCTTGCTTGCTTGTTAAATCTACTTGTCCTGTCTTGCATCATGTCTAGGAGAGGACTCCTGAGTACCACGGTCAGGAGTACCTACTAAAATGGATTAAGGTTAATAACTAGAATAACTCAGTAGTCATGAAGAGATGACACAGCTACAGGCAATCCCGTTACCTGGGCGCTCTTGGGATCTGTAGCCTGCCGTCGAGTAGGGCACATTTCCAGCGCACCGTCGAGTGTTGCACCCTCTAAGTCACCTAAGGGTACATACGTTTCCTGGACGATGTACCCACCTGAATTCAACCCTAATCTTTCGTCCTGGGTAGCCTGGATGGTCTGCAGGGCTTGTGGCTGTGGAACAATCTCATTACATCTTGTTAGTAATTAGGCCTGTGATAACCCTAGTTAGTTAAAGTAGTAAGCCGTTGTATCTGCTTGGCCGTGATTGATTGAATGAGGTATAACCAGTCTAGCTATGTCTTGATCCAGTACTAGATTGCTCCCTGTCTTGATTTCTTGCATTATTATCTTGCCGATAAATGGTAGGAAACCAAGTTCTGTTCAGATGAAGGGTTACAACCCCGATCCTTGTCTGGTTTACGGGTTGGAACCTGGCTATCGGAATAGTTCCATGGTTATCTCGTCGTATATCATCCTGCCATGTTTTCATAAATTCTAATTTTTAATATTATATCTTCTTGTGTTAATGCTGGCTTTTGTTCTTATTTCGTGGCCCCCTTGTGGCACTTGCTCTTTCTGGGGTTGACCCAGCTAGTTTTGTGTGGCCAGATTTCGGAGCAGTCCCTGAGGATCTACCAAGCTTCCAGCCCAATGGTGGCGACTAGAAGGAACCCGGGCTACGAGTGGGTTTTCTATTTTGTTTCGCTCACTCTATTGTAAAGTTATTCTTTTGAGGCGTTTAGCCGACGAGCACCTGTTAGCTCGATGCACTTTACTTACTGTCTGCCTACGGGCTGTAAACATGATTAACAAATCCTAGGGTTGATCATGTATGACTTAACTCTTGCTAGTCCTAACATTTTGTAATGACTAGCTTCATGATCAGCTGAATATGTGATATTTGGGATGCCTTATTATTGTATATTTAATGATCATACATCTTGCGACCTGACTTACTTGCTTGTGATTGAGACATTAGGCTTGTTCATGACCCTAAGAGACTGTTGGCTTGTAGTAAACCCTCATATTTCTAGACAGCCGTGACCGTATATCGAGGTGGTTTCCATTTCAATATACGTAGCTACCTATGTCTGCCCCTGCTCTCCAGTATTCTGGTTCTGGGGCGTGACATGGTTTAAGTGGTGGCCCATGCAGGTCTTGTAAATCAAGATATGTGGGGGTTTACCAGATAGATGTCTCAATCAGTATTCGCCCTTGATCTCCGCCCGTATTTTCAAATCCCTGAAATTCTTGCCCTGATTACATGCTTGTATCGTTGATCTGTCCTGGTCCTTCCTTATTGTTTTCCTGTGTCGTCTTCCTCAGCGGCACTGTACCTGACCCTGCCGAACAACGAGGTAGAGCACCTCCCGTGGATCAGCAACAACCTGGAGATCAAGCCCAGCATTCCGGGGTAGCCTCCAGAGTTGTGCCTACTGGAGGAGAGTCACCAGTTCGGCCCGTCCAGCCTGCAGAGCCAGATGATGGTACCTTAGTAGGCCTCATCAGAACCTTGATAGCTTCCCAGGATCGTCGAAGCGACGCCCTGCACCAGACAGTTCAAGATGCTTTGACCCGAGGCGGACATCCAAGGAACCAGGTGGCGAACAGCTTCAAGCGATTGAACCCTCCTTTCTTCGACGGCACCGAGGATACGATTGCCGCAGATGCATGGCTTCAGGATATCGAGGTGGTTCTGGAAGCAGCTAGGACACCCGAGAATGAGAAGGTGGCGGTAGTACGCCTGCAGTTGTTAGATTTAGCTCACAATTGGTGGGCGGCGCAGGCCATGGGATTAGTGGTACCCATTGCTTGGGCAGTATTTACGGAGAGATTCCAGACGAAGTATTTCGATGCTGTGGCTCGGTATGATCTGCAGACCAGATTTACCAACTTGAAGCAAGGAGGCAGAACAGTCGACAGTTATGCATCGGAGTTTTCTAGGCTCAGTAGGTTTGCCCCCACCTTGGTGGCGACTGAGTTTGATAGGGCCCAGCGGTTCCAGCAGGGACTACATTTGGAGATCTTGTTGGCGGTTGAGCAGTTCGAGCACCAGACGTTCGATGCAGTCTTGAGAGAAGCTAGGAGGCATGAGTTTACCTCCCAGAGGATCGTGGATAGGACCGGAAGTAGGAAGCGGTCCCATAGTCAGATGCACCAGTCATCAGCTCCAGCCCCAGCAGCTAGGAGTTTGACCATTGGAACTCCGAAGCGGGTGGCCTCAGTAACGTCGGTTCAGCATTCGACCCCGACATACCCGCAGCAGCAGAAGCAGAAGCAGACTTCCGCGATGGAATGTTCTCATTGCGGGAAGCTAGGACATGTGGTGGCAGATTGTCGCAGGGTGCAGGGATTGTACCTGGCATGTGGAGCAGTAGATCATAGGATAGGGGCTTGCCCGAATAGGGGTGGTTCATCAGCATCCAACCCTTCTAGCTCTTCGGTAAGAGGACCGGCCCCAGCACCAGTTCAGCAGCAGCAGTATCAGTCTTCGAGGCCCTTGCCGCCTCAGTCTCAGACATTCCAGCAACTGCACCCCCAGCAGTATGCACAAGCCCAAGCTCAGACCCAGAATAGGCAGAGAGGTTTCTAGCAGAGGGGACCAGCAGCCAGAGGACAAGGTCAGGCCATGATGATGGCTATGGAAGAAGAAGTTGCACCAGGTGAGGTTGTGGCAGGTACTATTCTCGTCAACTCCTTTCCAGCTTCGGTATTGTTTGATTCTGGTGCATCGCATTCATTCATGTCTGTACGATTCGCGACACGGATAGGATTGGAGCCCGAGTCATTATCAGTGAGGCTCAATATACTTACTGGTAATGGTCTTGTGGGAGTAGATCGAGTATTTTCTTCGTATCAGATCGTAGTTAGCGGTAGGGAGTTCCCCGCTAGATTCATATAGTTTTCTATGGCAGACTACGATGTAGTCCTAGGCATGGATTGGTTGAGGAACCACTATGCTAGGATAGACTGCCATATTGGCAGAGTTGTCTTTAGTATCCCCGGCGAGCCAGAGTTTTCGTTTTCCAGAGGCGCAGTGGAGCCGTCTTCCCCAGCATTGCGGATGGCAGTAGCAGCAGTACAGTTACCCCGGATAGTTGAAGAGTTTCTAGATATCTTTCCAGAGGAGCTTCCAGGGATGCCGCCAGAGCGGGAGATTGAGTTCACTATAGACTTGATTCCCGGGACAGCACCAGTATCAGAACGAGTCTACAGAATGGCGCCTTCAGAATTAGAGATTTTGTACAAGATGATTGAAGAATTGAGGACCAAGGGATTCATCTGTGCAAGTGGATCGCCTTGGGGAGCCCCGATGCTTCTTGTGAAAAAAAAGAATGGTACGTCCAGGCTATGTGTTGATTATCGTACCTTGAATTCGGTGACAATCAAGAACAGATACCCTCTTCCGAGGATAGATGACTTGTTTGATCAGCTCAGAGGGGCTTCAGTGTTCTCGAAGATCGATTTACGCTCAGGTTATCATCAGATCAGAGTCAGAGAGCCGGACATCCCGAAGATAGCATTCAGATCGAGGTATGGACATTGGGAGTTCCTTGTTATGCCCTTTGGAGCGACCAATGCGCCGGCCGTATTCATGGACCTCATGAATCGCATTTTCATGCCTTACTTGGATCAATTTGTGATCGTGTTCCTAGATGACATCCTGGTCTACAGCAAGAGTGAAGCAGAGCATGAGCAGCATCTCAGAGTCGTCCTTCAGACGCTTCGGGAGCATCAGTTGTACGCCAAGTTCAGTAAATGCGGGTTCTGGCTCGATCGCATTTCGTACTTGGGTCACATCATTACCCGAGGAGGAGTGGAAGTGGATCCCCAGAAGATTGTGGCTATCGAGTCATGGCCGGTACCCAGCTCAGTGGCAGAGGTTCGCAGCTTCCTTGGATTGGCCGGCTACTACCGGCGGTTCGTTTCAGATTTTGTAAGGATTTCAGCGCCGATGACCCAGTTGACCCGCAAGGATGTGCCGTTTGTTTGGACAGCAGAGTGTCAGGAATCATTTAAGAAGTTGAAGCAAGGTTTGATAACGGCTCCCATTCTCACCCTTCCAGATGGGACCGGAGGATTCACAGTTTATTGCGACGCTTCAGGCAGAGGATTGGGGTGTGTCTTGATGCAGCATGGGAAGGTAATATCATATGCGTCACGTCAACTACGTGATCATGAGAAGAATTACCCGACCCACGACTTGGAATTGGCGGCGGTAGTGTTTGCTTTGAAGTTGTGGAGACACTACTTGTACGGAGATAGAGTGGAGATCTTTACTGATCATAAGAGCCTGAAGTATGTTTTCACCCAGAAGGACCTTAATATGCGGCAGAGAAGATGGCTCGAGCTACTAGTGGATTATGATGTGGATTTGCAGTATCATCCCGGGAAGGCCAACGTTGTAGCAGATGCATTGAGCAGGAGAGCCGGAGTTTATTTCCTGACGGCGTAACCAGAATTATTGGCAGATCTTCAGAAGATGGGAATTGAAGTGGTTCTTCCAACCAGCGTGGCATTGATGGCCAGTCTACAGGTTCAGTCCAGCGTAGTTGAGAGAATCCGGGTGGCGCAGTCAACAGATTCCAAGATCCAGCGACTCAGAGCAAAGTGTGAAGCAGGAAGAAGGCCAGAGTTATGTATCTATAAAGACGGTACACTTCGGCATGACACTCGTCTTTGTGTACCCAGTGGAGATATCAGACAGGAAGTCATGGCAGAAGCCCACAGTTCACAGTATTCTATTCATCCGGGTGGTACGAAGATGTACCGTGATATTCGTCAGCATTTTTGGTGGAATGGCATGAAGAGGGAGATAGCCCGGTTTGTCTCTCGGTGTTTGGTTTGCCAACAGGATAAAGCTGAACATCGGAGGCCCGCTGGACTTCTTCAACCCTTACCGATCCCAGAATGGAAATGGGAGCATATAACCATGGATTTCGTGACCGGATTGCCCAGATCTCCGGCCGATAGAGATGCTATTTGGGTAATTGTGGACAGGCTTACCAAGGTGGCACACTTTCTCCCATTCAAAGTTGGACAGTCGACGGCGCAGCTAGCAGAGATGTACCTCAGGCAGATCGTCAGGCTTTACGATGTGCCAGTCAGCATCACCTCAGACAGGGATTCAAGATTCACATCACACTTTTGACGCAGCTTGCAGAAGAGTTTGGGGACTCGTCTTCAGTTCAGCTCAGCTTATCACCCACAGACGGATGGTCAATCAGAGCGCACAATCCAGACTCTTGAAGATATGTTGAGATCTTGCACCCTTGACTTCGGTGGTTCATGGAAAAATCATCTGCACCTGGTGGAATTCTCGTACAACAACAGTTATCAGGCCAGTAACCAGATGGCACCCTTCGAGGCTCTTCATGGCAGGAAGTGCAGATCCCCGCTAGCGTGGAACGATGTCGGAGAAAGGCAGATGCTCGGACCCGAATTGATTTTCCAGACGGTTGAAGTGGTCAGGAAGGTCAGAGATCACCTCCGAGTTGCCCAGGACCGCCAGCGCCATTGGGCCGATGCTCATCGGCGTCCCTTAGAATTTGCTGTCGGCGACCATGTATTTCTTAGGATCTCGCCTAACCGCGGCATCATTCGCTTTGACGTGCGGGGAAAGCTTAGTCCTAGGTATATAGGGCCGTTCGATATTCTAGAGCGAGTAGGAGATGTATCCTATCGTCTCGCTCTTCCGCCGTCGCTAAGTGAGGTACACGATGTATTCCATGTGTCCCAATTATGACGGTATATTCCGGACCCGAGCCACATCCTAGACCATTCGGAATTGGTTGTTGGTACCAACCTTTCGTATGAGGAGAGGCCCGTGTCTATTTTGGACCGGAGGAAAAAGATACTCAAGAACAAGACTATTAAATTAGTCCGTGTTGCTTGGGGTCATCACTCTCTAGGTGAGTCAACGTGGTAGCGTGAGGACGACATCCGATCGCGATATCCCTACTTGTTTGACTCGTGAGGTATAATATCTTTCTTATGCCTTACATTTTCCCTTCCTTGCTTGCATTGTATGATTGTATGATTGGACTGCATAGTGTAGCTTGCCTGTGCTTAGTGTAGCTTGTCGTGACAATCTCTAGCTCCTTGATTAAATTTCGAGGACGGAATTCTTTTAAGGTGGGTAGAGTTGTCACCCTCATTTCCTGTATTTCCCATATTTCGTATTTTACTCATATCTGGATTTTGGCATGTTTTTTATTTTTCTCGACTTGTGGAATTTCGGTATTTCTCGTATTTTAGGTTTTGGCTTGGCTCGGTTTTATTGGGGATGGTTCGGTTTGGTTCGGTTTTATGTGTTGGAACACCCTAGCCCTATGCTACCCCCCTCAACCCACCACAACTCCCCCTCTTTATATCTCTACCAACCTCTTCTCCCTCTTCATAACCACCATTAATTTCTTCTTCTTCTTCTTCTTCTTCTTCTTCTTCTTCCTCCACACAACTCCCCAACCCCTAGGCAAGTGCATCTTGCCACTACATGAGGACCCTCTTTTCTTTGTCCATTTGCTAGTTTAGGACATGGAGATCAACATTAGTTCTTAGGTTTTTATGATTTAGAGTCTCTGTTGATGTAGATCTAAGTTATTGCTATTTTCGGATTTTACATGTTTTGATCCATTTTGGTTGGTTTTCTTTGAGTTCTGATGTTTTCATGTGGAAGAGCTTTCAGTTTCACCCAAGTTGGAACTTTGGAAATCCGGATTTGGAGTTCGGATGGCCAAGTTATGAACTTATGAAGCTTTGGGTTCTTCTTTGGTGTTCTTGCTGTTTGGAGAAGACAGTGAGCAATGTGCATAGCTGTTTAGCTTACGCACACTGAGCTACGCGTGCTCTTCAGCGCTGCGTACGCAGACTTGAGTACGCTTCCTGTTGGAAGCGTGTCTCCTTGAGCGTGCGTGACTTTCACGTATGCTGCTTCCTTGAGCGTGCGTGACTTTCACGTATGCTGCTTCCCTATAGCGTGCGTGACTTTTACGTATGCTGCTTCCCTCAGCGTGCGTGACTTTTCACACACTGCTCCCTTGAGCGTGCATGACTTTCATACACTGCTTCCTGTAGCGTGCGTGACTTTCACACACTGCTCCCTGTAGCGTTCGTGACTTTCACATACTGCTTCCTTGAGCGTGCGTGACTTTCACACGCTGCTTCCTTGAGCTTGCGTGACTTTCACATACGCTGCCCCTTGAGCGTGCGTGACTTTTCACCTACGCTGCCCCCTTGAGCGTACGTGACTTTCACATACGCTGCCTTCCTGCGTGCGTGTTATATTACGTATGCATTCCCCCTGCATGCGTGCTTTTGTGCGTACGCATCCCCTGACCCGTATTTTGATATTTTATTAGATATTTTACGCCCATTTTATATCCTTACGCCTTTTGTCATGAACTTGATTTTACTTAATATGTTTGGAATGACTATTGTACATGGCACGGTATGACAAGGAACTAGCATAACACGACAGTGACCCATGGTGGTGCACTCCTGACATGACCAACCTGACACGACAGTGGCCCGTCGTGGCGCACTCCTGACAAGTACCCTGACATGATTTATCTTGATAATTTAACTTGACTTGCCTTGACACCGTGGGTGGTTCTTCTTGCTTGCTTGTTAAATCTACTTGTCCTGTCTTGCATCATGTCTAGGAGAGGACTCCTGAGTACCACGGTCAGGAGTACCTGCTAAAATGGATTAAGGTTAATAACTAGAATAACTCAGTAGTCATGAAGAGATGACACAGCTACAGGCAATCCCGTTACCTGGGCGCTCTTGGGATCTGTAGCCTGCCGTCGAGTAGGGCACATTTCCAGCGCACCGTCGAGTGTTGCACCCTCTAAGTCACCTAAGGGTACATACGTTTCCTGGACGATGTACCCACCTGAATTCAACCCTAATCTTTCGTCCTGGGTAGCCTGGATGGTCTGCAGGGCTTGTGGCTGTGGAACAATCTCATTGCATCTTGTTAGTAATTAGGCCTGTGATAACCCTAGTTAGTTAAAGTAGTAAGCCGTAGTATCTGCTTGGCCGTGATTGATTGAATGAGGTATAACCAGTCTAGCTATGTCTTGATCTAGTACTAGATTGCTCCCTGTCTTGATTTCTTGCATTATTATCTTGCCGATAAATGGTGGGAAACCAAGTTCTGTTCAGATGAAGGGTTACAACCCCGGTCCTTGTCTGGTTTACGGGTTGTAACCTGGCTATCGGAATAGTTCCATGGTTATCTCATCGTATATCATCCTGCCATGTTTTCATAAATTCTAATTTTTAATATTATATCTTCTTGTGTTAATGCTGGCTTTTGTTCTTATTTCGTGGCCCCCTTGTGGCACTTGCTCTTTCTGGGGTTGACCCAACTGGTTTTGTGTGGCCAGATTTCGGAGCAGCCCCCGAGGATCTACCAAGCTTCCAGCCCAATGGTGGCGACTAGAAGGAACCCGGGCTACGAGTGGATTTTCTATTTTGTTTCGCTCACTCTATTGTAAAGTTATTCTTTTGAGGCGTTTAGCCGACGAGCACCTGTTAGCTCGATGCACTTTACTTACTGTCTGCCTACGGGCTGTAAACATGATTAACAAATCCTAGGGTTGATCATGTATGACTTAACTCTTGCTAGTCCTAACATTTTGTAATGACTAGCTTCATGATTAGCTGAATATGTGATATTTGGGATGCCTTATTATTGTATATTTAATGATCATACATCTTGCGACCTGACTTACTTGCTTGTGATTGAGACATTAGGCTTGTTCATGACCCTAAGAGACTGTTGGCTTGTAGTAAACCCTCATATTTCTAGACAGCCGTGACCGTATATCGAGGTGGTTTTCATTTCAATATACGTAGCTGGCTATGTCTGCCCCCGCTCTCCAATATTCTGGTTCTGGGGCGTGACAAGCATATACCCTCCTGGGGGTACTGCAGTTGACTGTCCGTTATGTCCCACCGGAGGTACATGAGTCTAAGTGTTCTGCTATACCGTTGGTGGAGTCATGTCGGGTTGATGCTGCCTCTACTGGAAGGGAGTGACTGGGGATGCCACCAGAGGCTGCGATGGTGTTTCCTCCTCTTGGGATGCTGAACTACCAGTTGTGGTAGAATGGAAAACACGTCCGCTTCGAAGATTCATTCTTACTAGCACGAAGATAAGAGCAACGCTAGAATAGATTCAAACAAGATGCAAGTCAAGCACATGAAGGAGAGTTCGATAAGGATATCAAGGGGGAGAGAAATTAAAATGGGGATGGGATCCTAACTCTAATCCTAACTGAAGGATTGTTCGGTACATTAACGTAATTGAAGCAATATTTTTTGACTTACATTGGCCACTACAAAAACATGTAATGCCCAAGTCTCAAAATACGTAGGAGTAGGAACGTGGCATGCCAGCTGGATATATATGAGATTTAATCCAATATATGGAAACCTCGAACACATACATAATCTATAATACGATTAAATAATCTCAATAATAAATAGTCTAAGGTTATTCTATATCTCATCCACAACACTAATTAAAAATAATAATTCATCATGAATCAAATAAAAGTCACAATAGTTGATAGCCGGGTAGAGACAAATCCACTACCAAGCACTAAACCAAACTAGAAAAAGAAATGGAGTTCGACCTCCAAGATAAACAAATAAAAGAAATGATAGCTAAATAGGCTCTTCAACAAAATAAAAACAACTATGATAAGAAGGTATGACTCTCTTGATCGTGAATGATGAGTATAGTCCAGAGCCATATTCCTGCAAAAAGTCATGCTCGTCGATACCTAGAGAGATCGCCAGGTCCTCAGAGGGATGTAACAAGATACATAAAAACATGCCATATATTCGGATCATAACATGGTCCAATACTCCATCCTTGAATTAGTGTACCATCCTTCCAACAAAATAAGGACAGAAAATGGCATCCTAATCTATGATGAAGTATTTTTTATGTCATAAATCCGATGTAGAATTCGGATCACAACAGGGTTCAATATTTTATCATCGAAGCAGTGAACCACAACTACAACCAAACAAGGAAAAGGTGTGGCACACTAGTTCACAATAAAATACTGAACCAAGCCACGATTAGTTATAGGTACATAAACCAAAAGTACATATACTTAAATGGATAAGGTCACCGAACCATTATACGTTTATACAATTTAAGAAGAAACCTCCAACGCATGGGCACTCGGGCTATAATAGAATTGGCATAGTCCGCTCTTTGGGTACCATGGGCCTAAGAGCATAACGTTCGGCATTACGACAGTGCCGTCAGTAACAATGTAAGAGCATAACGCTTCGCAGAACGTCAGTGGTCGTTAGTAACAGTAGGGGTAATCTCACCCGTGTCTCCGGTGGAGCTTACAGGTTACAAAAGGAGAAGTGCATACGTAGACCATATGCTAAGGAACTGTTCTCCCTACCTTATGCCTATCTATGTTGTATCCACAACACATATTACCTCTATTAACTAGTAAGTCAAACTAATCATGCAAATACTATTAGCAGTTAATCCTATCGTACATCTTATACATTCCGGTGGCCAGCCAACAATGTAAGTCCGATATCTATATACGACTCACGATTTTGTGGCATAAACGTGTCAAGGCCAATGAATGCGACACAAACAAAGGGTGGTCTCTTAAATATAGGTTTAATGTGCATAGAAATAAATAAATAACGTAAAACTTGACTAAGCAGTAATGTACATCGATATGTGATTTGGAAGAACAGTTTATATTGCAAAAAATAAATAATAAATAATTAAATATATATATATATATGCAATGTGATGAACTAAGTAAATAAACAGTAATGACAAAGTATCTTACTTGGAGGTGGTGTGTAGAATGAAAATATTTAGTAATTCAACTCGTAAGGTCAAAAAAGCAATGAAAGTCGACTTCCTTAAACGTCCTCGAATGCTAAAATATACATCACCAATGTTTTCGGCATAAGAAAATTTTTTAAGATCACGTATCCATAAGTCCAAATTTGGATTCCGATGAGCCTACGGGTCTCTAAAGTCAACAAGTTAAGCCTACGGGTCCAGTTTGACAATATAAACTCAATCGTATGTCCAAATTTGGATTCCGATTGGATCAGGTCGAGAGCCTACGGGTCTCTAAAGTCAACAAGTTAAGTCGTACATAGTTTCGTCCGTTGGATCAGGTCGAGGGCCCGCCAAAATAACGTTCCGATCAACCTTCCCAGAATGGACCATACTTGGCTCACAAGACCAGAAAAATGATATTAGTCCAGTGGCATAAATTTTGTCTCGATGTGACGAACGTGCACAAGGTTATGGGCTAGTTTGAAAAAGGCCCGATACGGGGTATCCCGACCGATACGTCTCGATTTCTTTGCGCACACATAACCAAATTGAGTTCCGTCGAATCCACGTGTCGACGAAGTCGATTGCACCTTTCCATGCTTTTGGTTTGCGACCACATTGAAGTATGTGTAGGCAACTCTAGAGGAGGGTGAATAGAGTTTGTGTCAATAATAACCAATTAAAAAAATCAACTTTGTAACAAGTCCAGAAAGCAACTACCAAGAGCGTAAGTAATCAGAGTAGTAATACAAAAATTAATAGAGATCAGAAGAGCATACGCAAATACAGCGATTTAATTTGGTTTCCCTCGTGGAGGACTAGTCCAGGCCTGAGAACACTTTCTCATGATTGAAATCCACTATTTTTGAAATAGGGTACAAACACATGCCTTCACTCAGAAGAGCACGCCAACCTCTTACAACTTTGCAGAGATGAAACTTGGAATTGTCCAAGTGACTTCTTTACAACTCTTGTACTGAACTTCTAGCTGAATCGAACTTGAGCACCTTGGAGCTTAGGAAGTTTTGTGGCTAGTAGATTGGAAGAGGAAGGCTTAGAATGTATTAGGCTTAGAAGATTGAGACTGAGAGATGATTTGAAATGAGAGAAATCAAGCCCGATATATACTAGTCTGAGGAGGCAGAATTCGGCCAAAATTTTGACTCAAATATTCAAAAATTTGAACGGTGGACAACCTAGATCAAGGTGTTCCTAGAAATTAACATCCTGAAATTTAGGGGGCGGAGTTTGGCCCAAATTCTGCCTAGGGCAGAGTTCGGTCCGAATTCGTATTCCCTTGGGCCAGAATGTTTATGTAGGCTAGAATGGTTTGGTTTGGTTCAGGGATTGTCTCGTTTTGTATGGTGGCGCTTGGAGAAGTAAGTCTAGGGTTGAGATGACTCGATGCGACTCAACGTACATGTTTCTAAACTCAATAAAATAAAAAATTATAGACTCAGTACAAGTATATTTTCCATGTAACAACTTGTCGATGACGTCTGTTTTGAATTTGATATGTTGTAGATGATATTCTTGTCTTGAGCTCAATGTGTCATCTTGGATCATATCAGATATTGTTTTGTTAATTCTCTAAATTAGGTTGACTGTGATCCAGTTTGGGTCAACAATCTCCCCCATTTTGATAATTGACAAAACGATATTTGTATGTCACAACATTCATACCTGGACACATGTTGAAGGGAGTAAAGTATTTTGTACATATGAAGTAGCTCTCCCACAAATAGATATGTCGGCTCTCCCGCAAATAAATATTTTGGTTTTCGTCCTGATACAAAATTCTTATCCAAGCACAATACAATTCATAATATCCAACAACATATACAAGATCACATTAATCAAATATCTATTCTTCTTCCCCTTTGTCACTTATCAAAATGAATCATAGCTCCCCCGTAAAGAGAAAAAAAAGTAGACAAAGTGAAGATAGCAATCACACAAATATAACCATAACCAACCATTGATAGAGACATCTAGCAGTTTTGATAATACAAAGTAAATAAACTAGAAGTCATACATGACAAACTGAAGTCATAAACTAAAACATAGTGGAAATAATACTAAAAATAGAAAATAAAATAGCATAACTAAAAGTGAACATCAGCAGCAGCAGTAGCAGGTAGAAGACCACACCCATTACGGAGCATGAGAACGAGATGGACCGGCCGAATCAGAAGGCTCGCTGGCAGAGCTACGAGGATCAACAAACACTGCATCAGGATCCAAATACCGCAAGGCCCATGGGTCTTCAATCCGGTAGCCTTCACAAGAAGGGTCCCGACCCATAGAAAATGACATAGTGGGATGCCGGACCATGTTGTACTGGATATCATGCATGGTGTTGCTGATGGCGCTCATCTGCAAAGTGGTCCGATAGTCTAGCAGGGTGTAGCGATCGTCTTCCAAACAGAAGCGATCGTGCAACATGTCGCGAATGGAGTCGAGGGTGGCAGGAGGCTCAGGCTATGGGGCATCTGAGTTAGAAGATTCTTCCTCAACTAGAGCAGGAGGAACATGAGCAAGGGCAGTCCTACGAGCCTTGGATAGAAAGGCAGGAGCTGCTAAAAACTGACACTCATCCAAAGGGATATTGAAGACACGAAAGATCATAGGAAGATACATCGTATAAACAAGCAATTTTGGCTTCTTCCTTACACGAATAATCCAATCCATGGTCGTGCGAGGAAAATTGAAGGGGATAGTGAAGTAAAGATAATAAAGGGCGGTAATCTCATGATAAGTAACCTCATCGGTAGATCCTGCTTTCGGCAGGATGGAAGAGAAAATGATGCGATAAAGTTCATAGAAATGGTTGTTGAGATACTTAGCCTGAAGTTTATGAGGGCGGGTGTTGGGTTCACACATCATATCCTTGAACCCTTCAAGTGTGATATCACCAACAAATTAGAAATCCCGAGCATCAATATCCCAAGAATTAGGGTCAGGGAGGTTGAAGATGATGGCAATGAGGAGAGAGAAGGCAAATTCATGGGTTTAAGGAGTAGGACCCGGCTGCACATGATAAATAGTAGCCCTTAGATCAAATAGGATCGATGGCCAGGAGTAGCTGAGAGTTTTGGTACGCACTATACAGAGTTCGTCCGAGCTCGTTTAGGGTGGTTCCAAAACTCCAACAAGAAACAAAATAAGACATAAAAGATGGTCTTGAATTAACAATAATGAATTATATAAGCCAGAAAATAAATTAAACCTTGCGACAAACTTTATTAATCAATGATCAGTACAGGTGAATCACCTCAGGTTAGCTGTATGGGTCGGATCCCAGCTAGCGGTAGTCCGAAGACTAGTACCTCGTGTCGCTTAGGCTTTTACGCCTTGTTGTTAGAAGGGCCCTTTCGGCTTGTACACAAAATAATTGCATTATGTACGATTATGTTTTAACAATTATTTATGCAGGTACAATTTATTGTATGACATTTTTTTTTCCAAAATTCCTAATTCTCGACGAAGAAAGTTGAAACGCTCTTTGGCAAGTAGTTTTGTGAAAAAGTTTGCTAGCTGATGATCAGTATCAATAAATTCTAGATTAATAGTGCCATGCAATTGATGATCACGCAGAAAATGGTGTCTAATTTCTATGTTCTTAGTGCATGAGTGACATACGGGGTTCTTAGTTAAGTTAATTGTACTAGTGTTATCACAGAATATAGGTATGTGCTTAAAAAGTAAATTATAGTCTTCAAGGGTTTGCTTCATCCACAAAATTTGAGCACAACAACGTCCTGCAGCTATGTATTCAGCTTCTGTTGTAGATAGTGCTACAGAATATTGTTTCTTGCTAAACCAAGAGACTAAAGCCTTGCCTAACAAATGACATCTGTCGCTGGTACTCTTACGGTCGACTTTGCATCCGACAAAATCGGCTTCGGAATATCCGATCAAGTCAAAGGATGTGGTTTTGGGATACCATAAGCCCACCGTAATAGTCCCTTTAAGATATCGAAAGATACGCTTAACTGCGGTCATGTGTGATTCCTTAGGGTCGACTTGATAGCGAGCACACAGGCAAATACTAAACATGATATCAGGACGATTAGCAGTTAAATAGAGTAGACTACCAATCATACTTCGATACTTACGTTGATCAACTGGTTTGCCGCTTTCATCAGGTTCTAGTTTGGTTGTAGTAGCCATCGGAGTACTGATTGGTTTAATGTTGTCAAGATCAAAATTCTTCAATATATCCTTTGTATACTTTGATTGGCTGATGAAGACTCCTTGTGAGTATTATTTGACTTGCAGTCCAAGGAAGTAGTTGAGCTTCCCCATCATGCTCATCTTAAAATCATTTTATATATACTAGGTAAATTCTTGGCACAAAACCTCATTAGTCGACCCAAATATGATGCCATCCACATAAATATAATAGAATGGTGACATCAATAGATTTTATAAACAGGGTCGTGTCAATTTTTCCTTTTGAAAGACCTTTGTCAAGTAAGAAAGTGCTAAGGCGTACATACCAAGCTCGAGGGGCTTGTTTGAGGCCATAGAGAGCTTTCTTAAGTTTGAAAATATGATCGAGAAATTTGTGATTTTTAAAACCAGGTGGTTGCTTTACAAACACTTCTTCTTTGATAAAATCGTTAAGAAAAGTACTTTTGACATCCATTTGAAAAAGTTTGAAATTTTGGAAATTTGTAAATGCACAAAGCATACAGATTGATTCAAGTCGTGCAACAGGAGCATATGTCTCATCATGGTCGATACCTTTCTCTTAGTTGTATCCTTAAGCTACGAGATGAGCTTTGTTATGTGTGACCGAACCGTCCTCATTGACTTTGTTATGAAAAACCCATTTAGTACCAATGATCGACTGATTAGCAGGTTTAGGAATGAGTTCCCAAACTTGATTTCTTTCGAATTGGTTGAGTTATTTTTGAATTGCAGATATCCAAAATTCATCAGAGAAGGCTTCTAAAACGTTTTTGGGTTCTATTTGAGAAATAAATCCAGTGCTAGCTATAGATTCTCTAACTGATGATCGAGTAGTTACTCCTTTTGATACTTCACCTATTACCAAGTTTTTCGGATGTGATGGTGTTAAATGAAACTTCTTTGGTAAGCTTTCCAGAGAACTGGTTCCAAGTGTCGTATCCATGGGTGTAGAAGTTGATGGTTTGCGGTGTATGTCATCTTCGTCATCATGAATAGCAGTTGTACTATTATTCTCATCAAATGTTATATTAGCATATTCTTCAACAATTATAGAGCGTTTGTTGAGCACTCTGTATCTTTACTCATGGCACCATAACCAAGAAAAATACCTTCGTCAGCTTTGGCATCAAACTTGCCTAAGTTGTCTTTGGTATTCAGGATAAAGCAGTGACAACCGAACACTCAAAAATAAAAAATAGTTGCTGTTCTACCAAACCCAAGTTCATAGGGAGTTTTCTTCGAAATAGTCGAATCAAATCCCTATTCAAGACATGTCATGCTATACTTACAACTTCAGCCAAAAAATATATCGGAAGACAAAATTGCTTCAACATGACTCTAGCCATATCGCCAAGAGTCCTATTCTTCCGCTTCACAACACAATTTTGTCGTGGAGTTCTAAGACCCAAAAATTTAATGAGAAAAACCATTTGAATCATGAAAGTTTTTAAAATCAGAGTTTTCGAATTCGCTACCATGATCACTTCGGATTCGAGTAATCATGAAGCCTTTTTTTCGTTTTGAGCCTTTTTAGCAAAAACTTCGAAAACAGAAATGGTATCACTTTTGTTTGTAAGGAAGAAAACCCAAGTAAATCTGGAAAAATCATCAAAAATTACAAAAGCATAGAGTTTTCTACGAAGACTTGCTACTCTACTAGGACCAAATAAATCCATATGAAGTAGTTGCAAAGGTCTAGTAGTACTTACAGAGTTGATTGATTTAAAAGAGGATTTGGTAGCTTTGTTTTTCTCACATTCGGCACATACCGTATCCTTTTTGAAAGTCTCAGGTAGTCCTCTCACTAGCTTCTTGGTTGACATTATTGATATGGTATCCATATTTGCATGTCCAAGACACATATGTCATAGTAGTCTTTCATCTTTGTGAGCGTAGAGGCATCTTCCTGCATTGTTAGTATCTCTAGAAAGATATAATATATATATATATATATTTATTATCTTCTCTTATTCTTTCAGAATCAATATCTCCAGATGATCTATCATATATGGAGCATTTAGTTTTTCCAAAGTTAATATCATATCCATGATCAGCAAGATGGCTAATGCTGAGCAAGTTATACTTTAACTCGGTCACTAAACAGACATCCTTAATGACGGAAGAAGGAGGATTGCCAATAGTACCATTACCTATGATATAACTTTTCAAATTATTGCCGAATGATACATTTCCTTCCCTCCTTATCGTATTGTTACGAAAAGATTTACATTTCCAGTCATGTGTCACGAGCACCCACTATCGAGAATCCACTTACTTCTAGAGGATGAAGGAAGGTCCACCTACACCACGAGTAGATGTGACCATTGGTACCCAAGTCTTTGAGGGTCCTGAAAGGCTAGTCTTTGGTATCCATGCATATAGTTTTAAATCAACTAGTCTTCTAATTCTACACTGTGGTGAAGTGTGTCCATATTTACCACAGTAGTGACATGTAGCAGTACATTTGTGTTAGGTGCAGGATAGTAGGGATGTCTATGTGTTTGTCGTACTCCATGAGAATGTGCGTTCATAAAAGCTTGTCTGTGTGTGCCATGTTTATGTGTAGGTGTTTGTCGTGCTGCATGAGAATATGTGTTCATGAAAGCATGTCTGTGTGTGCCATGTTTATGTGTAGGTGTTTGTCGTACAGCATGTGAATATGTGTACGTAAAGGCATGATTGTGTGCAGCATGAGTATATGTGTTTTTCTTGTTACGTGTATTCTTGTGTTGAACAATCTTTTGTCTTGTGTACGTGTTGTGACTGTGAGACTGGGTTTGAGGTTGAGCAGCTTGTTTTCCCATTTTGATCTCTAATCTTTTAGAGGTATTGCACATATCATCATACTTGGCAGTTAAGGCATCAATTCTTACAACGACAAGATTATACGTCTTTTTCATCTAAGAGTTCTTTATTGAGGGCTGTAATATCATATGTTTGTTTCTCAATACGAGATTCGGCATCGTGTAAGCTTAATTTAAGCTTGGATACCTCCTTAGTGTTATCCGTGGGTGGTGTGTCTCTAACATTATCAAGTAAACATGAAAGTTTATGAATCTCAACTTCATGAGTCTTGATCTTATCCTTTGCATGTTTATACTTGCTAAGTAACTTCTTGTGATCTTCAAGTAAGTCACTAAAGGCATCACCAAATTCATCAAAAGTAAAGTCATCAAGAGGATCGTTTGTTACCTTTTCGGACGTTGCCATTAGGCAGACGTTTGTTATATCTTGGGGAGAGTCCTCTTCTTCTTTTGAGTCATTGGCTTCGCTCTCGTGCCAGATACTTGTGTTGGCATACTTTCGAGAGGTTGGCCTCTTATACGATCTTTTATATCGGCATCCTCTCTTTGCTGTAGGGCAATCTTTCTTGACATGCCCCGTCTTCTTACAGCCAAAGCAGATGGGCTCTTCATCGTCTTCTTTGTGTTGTTCCTTCTTTCTTTGGTTGAAACGAAGAAACTTCTTGAAGTTGCAGACCAAGAGTGCTTGATCATCACCTTCGGAGTCATCGTCATCTATTTTTTCTGGAGCAGCCTTTCGACGATGAGATCTTAGAGCAATTTCTTTTTCCTCTGGAGCCGCTTCTTCAAAGTCTTTGATATCGAGCTCATGCGTCATCAGCTTGTCCACCAAAGTTTCCAGACACATGGTGGTGAGATCATTGCCTTTGATGATTGCCGTGGTTTTGGGGTTCCAGTTCTTCGTTAGTCCCTTTAGCACCTTACGTATCTTCTCATAGTTGGAGTAGTCTTTACCAAGAGAGGATAGAGGGTTGACGATGTCGAGGAATCTAGTTATCATTTGTTTGATCGTCTCATTGGGCTTCATCTTGAATGCTTCATACTCTTATGTCAGACGACAGATTTTTGCTTCTTTCACCTGTGTGGTTCCTTCATGGGTCACCTCCAGAAGCTTCCATACTTTGTGTGAGGTAGAGCATGTAGAGACCATGTTGGAATCAGTTATGTCAATAGCACAGAAGAGAGCATTAATAGCCCCAACATCTAGACTAACCTATTTTTTTATTGGTCAGTATATTTGTCGTAAGATTTACCTATGAGATTCCCTTCAACAATAATTCTAGCAGGCTTCCTATAACCATCTGTGACTATAGTCCATAAATCAAAGTCTAGAGAATTTAGGTAGAAACTCATTCTGGTCTTCCAATAGGTGTTGTTGGTTCCATCAAATAGGGGTGGCCTATTTGTGGAATGTCCTTCACCATAGTTGGTAAAGATAGGTTTTATGGTTGCCATGGATCAGCTCTAGGATGTTAATCCGTTATCAAGAGAATAGACCTCTGATACCAATTGAAGTATGTGTAGGCAACTCTAGAGGGGGGTGAATAGAGTTTGTGTCAATAATAAACAATTAAAAAATCAATTCTATAACAAGTCAAGAAAGCAACTACCAAGAGAGTAAGTAATCAGATAGTAATGCAAAAATTAATAGAGATCAAAAGAGCATATGCAAACACAGTGATTTAACCTGGTTTCCCTCGTGGAGGACTAGTCCAGGCCTGAAAACTCTCGCTCAGGATTGAAATCCACCATTTGTGAAATAGGGTACACACACGTGCCTATACTTAGAAGAGCACGCCAACTTCTTACAATTTCGTAGAGGCGAAACTTGGAATTGTCCAAGTGACTACTTTACAACTCTTGTACAGAACTTCTAGCTGAATCACACTTGAGCACCTTGGAGCTTAGGAAGTTTTGTGGCTAGTAGATTGGAAGAGGAAGGCTTAGAATGTATTAGGCTTAGAAGATTGAGAGTGAGAGATGATTTGAAATGAGAGAAATCAAGCCCTATATATACTAGTCTGAGGAGGCAGAATTCGGCCAGAATTCTGTCTCAAATATTCAAAAATTTCAATGTTGGACAACCTAGATCAAGGTGTTCCTAAAAATTAGCATCCTGAAATTTAGGGGACAGAGTTCGGCCCAAATTCATATTCCCTTGGGCCAGAATGTTTATGTAGGCTAGAATGGTTTGGTTTGGTTCAGGGATTATCTCGTTTTGTATGGTGGAGCTTGGA
This sequence comes from Iris pallida, assembly GCA_029216955.1. Lineage (NCBI taxonomy): Eukaryota > Viridiplantae > Streptophyta > Magnoliopsida > Asparagales > Iridaceae > Iris > Iris pallida. The sequence continues at coordinate 21,022 of JANAVB010023457.1, read as the reverse complement.
GAAGTAAGTCTAGGGTTGAAATGACTCAGTGCGACTCAATGTACATATTTCTAGACTCGATAAAATAAAAAATTACAGACTTAGTACAAGTACATTTGCCATGTAATAACTTGTCGATGACGTATGTCTTGAATTTGATATGTTGTAGATGATGTTCTTGTCTTGAGCTCGATGTGTCATCTTAGATAATATAAGATATCATTGTTAATTCTCTAAATTAGGTTGACTGTGATCCAGTTTGGGTCACACACATCGCCCGGTTTGTCGGGACGAACGCCTTATCGAAAGTTTTTATCAAATTATATTGTTTTCAAAAACTGTTTTCCCTTTATTTTAAAACTGTTTACAGAACTGAATACATGGTAATTTTTAAAACTAAAAGCATCAATGCTATGATGGTTTGGTTGTCAATAACGTTGGTCAAACAAAAAATTAAAAGATTCTATGTCTACGTAGAAATTTGCCTTCCAACCTAGGGTTTTGAATCACAAAACCGGTCGACTACCCTATTGGGTTCAGTGAGTTTTCTCGGAATTGGGCACTGGAATTGATCGACTAAAACATTGATTCCTACCATGAAATCTATATTTCTATGAAGAATATCAACTAGGGTTTCCACGGGATTAATCATAGTAGAAATTGATCGAACGAGTAAGGAGATATTCGTTTGCAAAGATGGTACCTCACGAGAAATTTTGGAAACAATGGTGCTCTTTTTCCTGCGGGTTCAGCGACTGACGGCGGTCCGCGGCCGTGACAGGCGGCATCGAGGGTCGAGATGGAGGAGGATGATGCACGAGAGGTCGCTGGGTCGACTGAAATGACTTTAGGACGATCATGATGTTTTGAGGAAATTACAATACTGCTATCGATTTTTTTCTCAAGGTTTAAATCCTGATTTTAATCGAATTTAAATTCGATTTGAATATGATTCGATGTAATCCTGTGGAGACTTGAATTTGAATCACACAGGAAAAAATCTGGAAAAGATTTGATTCGATTTTTTTACGAGAGTTAAAACTCTGTTTTTAATAGAGCCGTAGCTCATTCGGTCAGGGATGGGGATAATGAACAGTGCTTATGCACTGTTCATTTGGTTTTTTTTACAGAAGGAAATATAAATAAAATAAAATATTCTAAAATTTCATAAAATATTTTCTTAATAAATATAGCTCAAATATATGTTTTTTTCTAATAATAAAGCTATAATTTTTGGGGTTTATGTAAAAGTCTATAGGTAAAATAATATATAAGTATTTATATTGAAATATTAGATAAAACTCTATCTACATGTATATATTTATATGCTATATATACAATTAAAATATTATGTACATATACTTAGATTTATATATTATATATATCATAATAAACTGGTAGAATACTAATAATAAAATTAAAAAAATATGTATGGGAATTTAAGGGGGTTTACATTCTACCCAACTTACAAGAATTTCGTCCTCGAAATTAAAACTAAAGCACGATGAATGCAATGCAATGCGATGCAATACGGAAGGAAAAGAAGTTTTAAAATATGAAAATCGTACCTTAATTTTCGAATAGGTGGGGAAAGCGATTGCGGATGTCATTATCGTGCTCCTAGATGGATTTTTCTAGCGAGTGGTGCCTCCATGACACACGAACCAATGGAATAGACAGGTTTATGAGTCTATAGTATACTCGGGTTACAGGTGAGGGTAACGCACTCCAAGGCTAGTCACGACTAAGTTCTCCATTTCTTATCCTAAACAAGTTTAGCTAGTCTAGATTATAAGGCTACTAAAGGTGTTGAAGGTAGTGCTTCATGATACTACTGCTAACTAATTCTATGTAATGATGCGTCAAATATGTTAAGCAGGTTTGTAAGGGTGTGGCACTAATATCAACTCGTGTCTCAATAAATAATGGCGTATCCAGGACAATACTGGTTGTATCCCTTACCCTTAAGATGATTGTCTATCACGACCATGGTGATTGCTCTACATTGCTGCTGAGGTGCTATAGATCATCTAATCGACCTGATCCGAGTTATTCTAGCAAGTACTAAGGCTGGGTTGATCAAACCATATAAACATTAATCAAGGGTAGGGTCAAGCAAATAGGAAAATAATCGAAATATTTTTCAAGAACGGTATGAAGCCAAACTGGATGCGTAGGACGTAGTCTAGATAGAATCAGAGAATCGTATACCTCCGTAATAACGTTATTCGAAGTCTGCCCCGCCAACACACATCTAGCTGCAAAACTTCTGATTTCGTAATTTAACCGATGGCTGCAGTGTGTGTCAGCCACGCTAGATAATATAGGTTCTCAAACTTATCTTGGCCCAATCCATAAGATGTTTCCAAACACATGAGATGAGTCAATCAAGATGCATAGATATAGTTCAGGCAAGATTCGAAAAACATATATAACTGTGATGCCGTTATCTGAAGTTCAGCCCCGCCAGTTTTTCCTGGCTGCAAAACTCTTAATTCCGTAATACATGGTTTACATATAGTTTCTCTAACTTCCCTCGGACTAATCCATGGGACATTTTTCCAATAATATAACAAAAAGGAACGTGAAGAATTACATAAGAAGTTAACAAAAAAAATAGTTTAGTCAAACCATAGGAATTGTGGTAGAACATAATCAAACTGGATTCAAATCATAGGTAGTAAGACTTAAGAATATTGGGTGATCGAATAGTTGGATTATATAGAAATTTTAATCGACCAGACCGAGTTCGGCCCGAGTTCGACTATAGACTAAATTTGGCCCAAGTTCGTTCCATGTGGATCTTGAACTCCAAACAGTTTGAGCCAGGACGAAAAAAGTATAATAACAGTACGAAAGATAGTCTAAAATTGGAGCATAATTATGGCATTTTCATCTAAATTCCCAATTCTCGATGAAGAAAGTTGAAACGCTCTTCGGCAAGTGGGTTTAGTAAAAAAGTCTGCTAGCTGATGATCAGTGTCAATGAATTCTAGATCAATATCTCCTTGCAATTGATGATCTTTTAAAAAATGGTCTATTATTTCTATATACTTAGTGCGTGAATGACAAACTGAGTTTTTAGTCAAGTAAATAGCACTAGTATTATCACAGAATATGGAAATGTACTGAAAAGATAAATTATCTGCTAGGGTTTGCTTCATCTAAAAATCTGAGCACAACAACGTCCTGCAGCTATGTATTCAACTTCGATTGTAGATAGTGCGATAAAGTTTTGCTTCTTGCTAAACCAGTAGACTAAAGCTTTTCCTAATAAATGATATGTGCCGCTGGTACTTTTATAGTCGACTTTGGATTCAGCTAAATCAGCATCCGAATAACCAACTAGGTCAAAGGATGTGGTTTTGGGATACCACAAGCCTGCTGTAACATTGCCTTTAAGGTATCGAAAGATACGCTTAACTGCGCTCATGTGTGATTCGTTAGGGTTGGCTTGATAATGAGCACATAGGCAAAAACTAAACGTTATATCAGGGCGACTAGCAGTTAGATAGAGTAAACTAATCTCGATACTTACTTTGGTCGACTGGTTTGCTGCTTTCATTAAGTTCTAATTTCGTTGTTGTAGCCATCGGAGTGCTAATTGGTTTGATGTTGTCAAGATCAAATTTGTTCAGCATGTCCTTTGTATACTTTGATTGACTGATGAAAATTTATTATGAGTTTTGTTTGACTTGCAATCGAAGGAAGTAGTTAAGTTCTCCCATCATGCTGATCTCAAACTCATTCTGCATACACTAAATTCTTGGCATAATGCCTCATTAGTAGACCCAAAGATAATGTCATCTATATAAATTTACACTAATAGAGTTGTGTCATTAATTGATTTTATAAAAAGTGTCGTGTCAATCTTTCCTTTTGAAAAAACCTTTTTCAAGTAAGAAAGTGCTTAGGCATTCATACCAAGCGCGAGGGGCTTTTGAGGCGATAAAGGGCTTTCTTAAGCTTGAAAACATGATTAGAAAATTTATAGTTTTCAAAACTAGGTGGTTGCTTTACGAAAACTTCTTCTTTAATAAAACCATTGAGAAAAGCACTTTTGACATCCATTTGAAAGAGTTTGAAGTTTTGGAAATTTGCAAGTGCACAAAGCATGCGGATTGATTCAAGCCGTGCAACAGGAGCGTAAGTCTCATCATAGTCGATACCTTCCTCTTGGCAGTATCCTTGAGCTACGTGACATGCTTTGTTATGTGTGACTGAACCATCCTCATTAACTTTGTTACGAAAGATCCATCGAGTACCAATGATCGAATGGTCAGCAGGTTTAGGAACAAGTTCCCAAACATGATTTCTTTCAAATTGCTTGAGTTCTTCTTGCATTGCAGATAACCAAAATTCATCAGAAAAAAGCTTCTAAAATATTTTTAGGTTCTATTTGGGATATAAAAGCAGTGCTAGCTATAGAATCTCTAACAGATAAACGAGTACTTACTCCTCTTGATACCTCACCTATTACCAAGTTTTATGCATGTTCAGGTGTGAAGCAGAACTTCTTTGGTAAGCTTTCCAGAGAACTGGTTCTTGATGTTGTATCCTCAGGGGTAGAAGTTACTGGTTTGATATGTACGTCATCGACATCATCAAAAATAGATGTTGTACTATTATTCTCATCAAAGGTAACATTAGCAGATTCTTCAACAATCATCGAGCGCTTGTTGAATACTCTGTATCCTTTACTCTTGGCAGCATATCCAAGAAAAATACCTTCATCAGCTTTGGCATCAAACTTGCCTAAGTTGTCTTTGGTATTCAGGATAAAGCAGCGACAACCGAACACTCTAAAATAAAAAATATTTGGGGTTCTACCAAACCAAAGTTCATAGGGAGTTTTCTTCGAAATAGCTCAAATCAAAATCCTATTCAAGACATGGCATGCTGTACTTACAGCTTCTGCCCAAAAAAATTTCGGAAGTAAAAACTGATTCAACATGACTATAGCCATATTGTCAAGAGTTCTATTCTTCTGCTCGACAACACCATTTTGTTGGAGAGTTCTAGGACAAGAATATTCATGATTAAAACCATTTAAATCATAAACTTTTTGAAATAAGAGTTTTCGAATTTGCCGCCATGATCAATTCGGATTCGAGTAATCATGAAGCCTTTTTCTTTTTGTACCTTTCTAGCAAAAATTTTGAAAACAGAAATAGTATCACTTTTGTTTGAAAGAAAGAAAACCCAAGTAAAACGAGAGAAATCATCAATAATCACAAAGACGTAGAGTTTTCCACCAAGACTGGCTACTCTACTAGGACCAAACAAATCCATATGAAGAAGTTGTAAGGGTCTAGTAGTACTTACAGAGTTGAGGATTTAAATGAAGATTTTGTCGCCTTATTTTCTCACATTCGGCATATACCATATCCTTTTTGAATGTGATGTCCGGTAGTCCTCTTACAAACTTCTTAGTTGAAAGTCTTTATATGGTATCCATATTTGTATGTCCAAGACATATACCATAGTAACCTTTCATCCTTGTGAGCGTAGAGGCATCTTCCTGCATTGTTAGTATCTTTCGAGAGATAGAATATATATATGTTATCTTCCTTTATCCCTTCAAAAATGATGTCTCCAGATGATCTATCATATATAGAGCATTTATTTTCCCAAAGTTAATATCATATCCATTGTCAGCAAGATGACTAATGCTGAGCAAGTTACGCTTTAACTCTGTTACTAAACAAACATCTTTAATGATAGGAGAGGGAGGATTACCAATAGTACCGTTACCTATAATAAACCTTTTGGATTATTGTCGAAGGATACGTATCCTTCTCTTTTTATTGATAGTATTGCGAAAAGATTTGCAATTCCAGACATGTGTCACGAGCACTCACTATCGAGAATCCATTTGCTTCTAGAAGATGAAGGAAGGTCCACCTACACCACGAGTAAATGTGACCTTTGGTACCCAAATTCTTGAGGGTCCTGAAATATTAGTCTTCGGTACCCATGCATATATGTTTAAATCAACTAATCTTCTGATTCTATATTCTGGTGAAGTGTGTCCATATTTACCATAGTAGTGACATGTAGCATGCATATTTGTGTTAGGAGTAGGATAATAATGATGTCTATGTGTGGGTGAATGTCGTGCTGCATGAGAATATATGTACATAAAAGCATATTTGTGTGCAGTATGTGCATGTGTATGTGTGTCTTTCTTATGTCGTATACTCTTGTGTTGAGCAGTCTTGTGTCTCGTGTATGTCCTGTGACCGTTTAACTGAGTTTGAGGCTGAATAACCTGTTTGTCCAGCCTGATCTCTAATATTTTAGAGGCAGTATACATTTCATCATTTGGCAGTCAAAGTACTAATTCTTATAGCTGCATTATTGTACTTCTTTTTCTTTCGTAAGTTCTTTATTGAGTATGGTAAGATCATGTGTTTGTTTCTCAATACGTGATTCAGCATCGTGTAAGCTTAATTTAAGTTTGGATAACTCCTCGGTGTTCTCTGTGAGTGGAGTGTCTCTAATATTATCGAGTAAGCACAATAGTCTATGAATATCATCTTTATGAGTCTTAATCTCATCCTTTGCATGTTTGTATTTACTTAGTAATTTCTTATGATCTTCAAGTAAATCACTGAAAGCATCTCCAAGTTCATCAAAAGTAAAGTCATCAAGTGGATCATTTGTTACCTTGTCAGAAGTTGCCATTAGGCAGACATTTGTAGTATCTTGGGGAGTGTCCTCGTCTTCTTCTAAGTCACTGGTTTGCTTTCGTGCCAGATGCTTGTGTTGGCTTACTTTCGAGAGGATGGCTTTCTGTATGACTTTTTATATTGGCTTCCTTTCTTTACTGTAGGGCTTGTACGTACTGGTGGCCAGCCAATCATGCACATGCATGTTCTACATGCGACACACAACTTTGTGGTACGACGTGTCAAGGCCAATGAATGCAACACACAAGGTGGTCCCTTAAATCTAGGTTTAATGTGTAAGAAAATAATACATAGCAGGAAATATAAATGAACAGTAAGTTCTAACAGGTTATGCCATGTATCACAGTTTATTTTGTATAAAGAAAATAAATAATGCATGAAATGAGCTAAATAAATAAACAAAAAATGGCAAAGTGTCTTGCCTGAGGTTATGTGCAAAAGAGAATAATCCAATAGCTCGAACAGACAATAAACGAAGCACGAAAAGCCAAATCCCGCAGATGACTCCGGATGCTGCAATAAACATCACGAACTGGTTTGGAATATAAGATATGCCTAGGAAACGCCTGTCCAAAAGTTAAATTTTGAAAGAGGGGCAAAATCATAATTTTGGATCAAAACGATGTCCGCCGTTGGATCCGCTTTGCACCGAAATGTGTGCCAATATCTACGGTCTCTAAAGTCGTCAAACTATATGTCTATAGATTTGTTTTGATGAGACGAACCCAACGGTATATCCAATTTTGGATTCCGGTGGGCCGTGCACAAAATCGCCCGTTGAGTGGGATTATGGGCCCGCCAAAATAGCGTCCTGATCAACGGTCTCAGAATCGGACCAAACTTGGCTCACAGGACCAGAAAAATATTTTGAGTCCAATGGCACAAGTTTCATCGCGATATGATGAGTGTGCACAAAGTTGTGACTTAATTTGTAATACGGGGGTATCTCGACGGATACGTACTGATTTCGTCGCATACATGCAACGAAATCGAGTTCTGTCAGTTCCCACACGTCGACAACATCCATATGCGCCTTTTGATGCGTATAGTGTACGACCAGGTCGCACGGTTTGTCGGGACGGACGCCGTATCGGGATGTTTTTCTACTTTTTGAAAACAGAATTTGACATATTTTTGAGAAATTTAACTACGTGTAACTTTCTACATACTAGATGAAAAGTGATTCCAGAAGGTGCGTTACAATCTCGGTTATGTTGTCTTTGACTGCCTTCAATTAGTTTATACAAAATCCTATTGTACAGAAAGAAAAGTGGCCGACAAGTTGGTGTTTTAAAACAGTTTTTAATATTTCAGAAAAGTGGGTTTTTCTCCAACTTCGTCTCGATTTTTCGAGCAAGTTGGATGGCCATGTCGAAATCCACCAGGGGGATCTCGAAGAGGGTCATGTGGGCCTTCTACATGAATTTACGGATCGAAATCGGAGTAGAATTGACAGAGAAATTAATCGGGAAAGTGGGTTACCTTAAAGTGGGAATCTGTTGTTGTTGTCGTCGTGACGACCGGGAGGCGGGGAACGGTCGCTCCGGCGAGGCTGGCACGCACGCCAAGGAACGGGAGGAGGATGGAGGAGAGAGGAGGAAGAAGATGAAGAAGAATTTCGGATTAGGGTTCATATCATATATATATATATATATATATATATATATATATATATATATCTATATAATATATATATATATATATATAATATATATAAAATGGGGGTCGGCCACCAAGAAGCTGTTGTGCCTGCTTTGCACAAAAAAGGGTGCACAACAAGTAGCTGCTGCTACTTATTATTTGGGTTGTGGGTGGTCGGCCAGGTGGTGGGGCCGACCACTCCATGCAATACTTTTTTTCCTTATCTTTTCAAACTTCAATATATATATATATATATATATATATATATATATATATATATTATATATATATATCCATAAATACACCAAAATCTATTTAAAATCCAAATACCATTTAAAATTCAACTATCCAATTATTTAATATATTTGAGCATATCTACATATATATATAAATTCAATCCTTAATAAATCAACTCAAAATAATAATAATATTTAAATAGAAAATATGGTTATTAAATCTCCACAAAAAACTTTAATAATAATAAATTAAAAAGATCGTCCCAATGAGTGCACTTATACTGTACACCCTTTCCCGAGTCCACAAAATGTACTATTTTGTAAATATTATTTAAAATAAATAAAATATACCAATAATTGGACAAATAATTAAATAATTTTAAATTGTACATGTTTACATACATAAAATATGTTTACATGGCCTACTTTAGTCCCACCACATGCCTACCTGGACTTAAATTTGGTTCGGGCCCAGTTCAGGCTGAACTGGACAACCCGGGCCGTCTAAAAATCAATATATAAAATAATATTTTAAAAAATAATTAAAAAATAGGGGTTTTACATCCTACCCAACTTACAAGAATTTCGTCCTCGAAATTTAGGATTAATAGGGTAGATAGGGTTGAGGGATAGGAAGAGTTCGTCAATACCAAAATATAATTAAATTTTGGGGGAGGCGATAAAACGGCGTTCAATACCACCATGCAATAGAAAATTGTGGAGTCAATATACAAAAATATTATGGTTATGGAATTGAATAAGGGTTGCTAGTGAAGGTAGCAAAATTTTGATAATCCTATTTGGAGGGTAATAAGGAATTGAGTAGATCAAAGAGAATAATTAGGCGTTTAGGAGGTATGGTTCCTTGAGAGAAAACTGGATACTAATCATCTGGGTTGAGAGTTAGATTTAAGTGAACAATTAGAATCATTCTCCAGAGCTCAAGAATAATTGGGAGGACACGATAATAATTCTAGGGTTAAGGAACGAGGAGTAGTTAAAGGCGGGAATACATCCATATGAGTCGGTCGGTGGCTATCTATATTTGTGTATAATTAACCGATTGGGCAACCAAAGATGATACCTTGAGTTTATCTAGCAAGTACAGTGCCTTGTCTTTCCAAAATAAGTAAAAGACAAGAACAACAAAGGTTTCAAAGACGGTGTTATATATTGAGACGAATTGCGGGGTTCATAGGCGGCGAAAATAATTCAAAAGAAAATTGCCAAGGCTGTCGCGGATGAGACTCTAAGGCAAGTTTACTATATCTTCATCCACGTAGAATAATATGTGATAAGCGAACCAAAGTGCAATTGGTTGATCAGACCATCATGCACTGGTTCTGATTAGACAATATGTTAGTGGGTGCACCCAATAAAATATGTCATGATCAAGCTTGGTAAAGAAATATGCTTGCAAAACTGAAGCTACATTAGCAGCATGAGATAGTCAAAATATGAGCAAGGGAGGTACTGATGAAGGAAATTTAATTAGTCCAAGATCTTTTAAAATCAAGCCTTGCTCGAAGTGTGGGCCTACACGGTTGTCCTAGTGTTTCTTCATTTATGGCTTGGTAGACTAGATAAGGTAGGGTCCTATGAATTTATAGTCTAAGTGAACTTACCAATGTGGTTCTCAAGGAAAAGGTTTGTTAGGTGGTGAGGTATTCTACCCAACTTACAAGAGTTAAACCAGTAGTATGATGGGACCATGGGTCAAGCAATCAAGATAAAGTACAAGTTGGGCATTTTAAGGAGACAAATAGAACACAATCACATATCGGGTCGAAAAAATTTAGTCAAGGTTGGATCTTTAATTCAGTCCGAAAGTATCTTGGTATCATGGTAGAGGTTTTGGTTTAGATATTTTGACCATAAAGTCATATCAAGAAATAGAGTACAAGGAGACGTGTTTTAGTGGGATATGATATATCTACATGAAGGTGAGCTTGTCTAGGACTTACATATGAAATTTGTCGAGAGAAAAGTTTAGTGTTGTACTCCCAATATACAAGTCACGGTAGGGGACGCCAGAAGAACAAAAATAGAAAGTGGGAGTTCACGAGGTGATAATTAATGCACAAAAATAAAGAAGATCAAGTTAAAGAATGAAATAAAATTAATTAGAGAATCCAGTAAAAATTTTAGGAACACAGTTCCGGAGAGAAGATAGTCTCCTAGATGAATACTGTTAAGGAACCATTAACTCATTATTCAAATTGCAAATGGGTTAGAAGGTCGCAATTAAAAGATCTAGAATTGAAGGAAGGTCGAGTAAGTCGAGGTGGAAATACAGTCACATAGCTGGGTAGATGACTAACAACACTTGTGTATACTACTATCATGGTCATAAGTGACATGGCAATTAGTATGGAATACTCAGTAGGGTTATCTTGGGGCCTAACATTAAAATTTTAGCTCAAGTATCCTCCAAAAGTTTCAAAAATGAACCACCAAAATTTGTATTCACTCCAAGCCGTTCCAATTCATCATAAAAAATTTAAATCTCTAATAATCTCAAAGCAAAATTTTATCACGTTACTACTAACCTTTTCAAAAATTAACGTTTAAATTCAACTATTTAACTCAAGAGTTCATAATTTACGAATCCATAAAAATTTCACAATCAATCAAAAATTTAACACTCTAAAATTTTCAAATAACTCATAATAAACTCTTAGCATATTAAAAGCAATCTCAAAAATTAAGCTCAATGCTCTCATCAATTTTAACTTCTATTCATGCTAAGTTATTCCAACAAAATCACAACTTTTAAGTGGTAACTTCCTTTAATCAATCAAAATAACTTTCCATCACATCCTTCGAAATTCTTCCAAAATTTTAATATTAGCAATCCTCATTAAACTAAAATTTGAAATAATCTTATCAGTCAAATCCTTTTTTTTACCAAAATCTAATTAGATTTGTAAATCCTCAATCATAGGACACCATTTAAAATAAAAATTTTTCAAAAATCGTTTCATAACTTTCAAATATTTTAAACCAAAATTCATCGTCATTACTTCCACTTAAAATTCAAAATTTACTAAACACGAAAATCGCAAGTTGTACAACTCAAATTTAAATAATTCCTATGGCTATTTTAAAAGCTAAGATCATTTTCAAACCAATTTATAACTGTTCAAAGGTGTATAACTATAATACAATAAATCATAAACATCAAAACTCAAAAATCAAATAAATTTTATATTTGTTCAAAGATGTATATCTATCACCCAAAACTCATAAATATCACAAATCGAAAAGCAAATCAATTTTATACTTGTGCAAAGATGTACCGCTATAACCCAATAAATCATAAATACCAAATCTCAAAAAGCCAATCAATTTCTTAAACCAAGTATGAAATTCTATAAATCCTCTGGTGTTTACTATTTAGAAATCTCAAGATAAAAACCTTCATTGGTAGTATCCTACTCTACAAATTACTAATCATTAATTCACACAAAACCTCCCCTTTTTTTTACTCAATTAGAGTATTGAATGTATTCCAATTGCCAATATAACCATTCTAGCCATATGTGTGACCTATGAGCATATACTAAATAGTCATCTTCCTAGTTGATACTAAGCACGAAATAAGAGTCGACAGTAGAAAGGAATCAAGCAAGATGCAATTCAAGGAAGTCGAACGAAAGTTCGAAATTTGAAGCTAAGGAAAGAGGTCAAGCTGTATGGATGAGATTCCTAGATTCTAATCCTATGTTGCAGGCTCACATCGGTACAATTACGTACCCGAAGTGACAAACTCGACCTGCATGGGCCACCACATAAACATGTAACGCTGCAGTCCTAAAATACGTAGGACTAGGTACATCGACATGCCAGCTGTATATATACGAAGTATACTCCAATATATGAAAACCTCGTATGAATACATAAGCTGTAAAATGCAGTAAACCAAAAGTAATCTAATCTCATCCACAAATGAAGAATAATAGATGTCATATAATCAACTGTAATAAGTCTTCGTACAATACGTTGGGCGGAGACAAATCCACTACCACAAGTAAGGAAAAATATACATGGAAATGGAAATGATTTGGCGGAAGTAGCAAAGAAAGACCCAAGACACATCATCTCCGAATGAATAGAGAATATCGCGACCTTGGCTAGAACACCTGCAATATCACAGAAGCACACCTGGAGAGATAACCAGGTCCTCAGAGGGATGTAACAAGACCATAACATGCCGTATAAACTGAATAAATATTGCTCAAATAAATAAGGGATGCATGCAATAGGGTACCTAACCGTACTATAGTGAATGTAATAAGAACAAACCTTTGACGCATGGGCCGGGTCAGGAATATCAGGAATCAGGACCGTATCTTCCACTGGAGATAACCGGCAATCAGGACCGTACCTCCCACTGGAGATAACCGGCTATCAGGACCGTACCTCCCACTGGAGATAACCGGCTATCAGGACCGTACCTCCCATTGGAGATAACAAGCAATCAGGACAGTACATATATGACCCATACATTAAGGAACTGTTCTTCCCACCCAATGCCTATATATTGTATCCACAACAGAGAACCTCTATAACCGCTAAGTCAAACTAGCATGCAACCTCTATTAGCGGTTATTCCTATCGCACGGCTTGTACGTACTGGTGGCCAGCCAATCATGCACGTCCGTGTTCTAGATGCGACACACAACTTCATGGTATGATATGTCAAGGCTAATGAATGCAACACACAAGGTGGTCCCTTAAATCTAGGTTTAATATGTAAGAAAATAATACATAGCAGGAAATATAAATGAACAGTAAGTTCTAACAGGTTATGCCATGTATCACAGTTTATTTTGCATAAAGAAAATAATAATGCATGAATATGAGCTAAAATAATAAACAGCAATGGCAAGGTGTCTTGCCGGAGGTTATGTGCAAAAGAGAATAATCCAGTAGCTCGAACAGACAAATAAACGAAGCAAGAAAATCCAAATCCCGCAGATGACTCCGGATGCTGCAACAAACATCACGAACGGGTTTGGAATATAAGATATGCCTAGGAAATGCCTGTCCAAAAGTTAAATTCTGGAACAGGGGTAAAATCGTAATTTTGGGTCAAAACGATGTCCGTCGTTGTACCCGCTTTGTACTGAAATACGTACCAATATCTACGGTCTCAATAGTCATCAAACTATATGTCTACAGATTTGTTTTGCTGAGACGAACCCAACGGTATATCCAATTTTGGATTTCGGTGGGCCGTGCACAAAATCGCCCGTTGAGTGGGATTGTGGGCCCGCCAAAATAGTGTCCCGATCAGCGGTCTCAGAATCGGGCCAAACTTGGTTCACAGGACCAAAAAAATATTTCGAGTCCAATGGCTCAAGTTTCATCGCGATATGATGAGTGTGCACAAAGTTGTGACTTAATTTGCAACGGGTCGATACGGGGGTATCTCGACGGATACGCACTGATTTCGTCGCACACATGCAACGAAATCGAGTTCTGTCAGTTCCCACACGTCGACAACATCCATATGCGCCTTTCGATGCATATAGTGCGCGACCATGTCGCCCGGTTTGTCGGGACGGACGCCGTATCGGGATATTTTTCTACTTTTTGAAAATAGAATTTGACATATTTTTGAGAACTTTAACTACGTGTAACTTTCTACATACTAGATGAAAAGTGATTCCAGAAGGTGCGTTACAATCTTGGTTATGTTGTCTTTGACTGCCTTCAATTATTTTATACAAAATCCTATTGTACAGAAAGAAAAGTGGCCGACAAGTTGGTGTTTTAAAATAGTTTTTAATATTTCAGAAAAGTAGTTTTTCTCCAACTTCATCTCGATTTTTCGAGCAAGTTGGATGGCCATGTCGAAATTCACCCGGGGGATCTCGAAGAGGGTCATGTGGGCCTTCTACACGAATTTATGGATCGAAAATCGGAGTAGAATTGACAGAAAAATTAATCGAGAAAGTGGTTACCTTAAAGTGGGAATCTGTTTTTGTTGTTGTCGTCGTGACGACCGGGAGGCGGGGATGCGGTCGCTCCGGCGAGGCTGGCACGCACGCCAAAACGGAAGGAGGATGGAGGAGAGAAAGGAAGAAGATGGAGAAGAATTTCGGATTAGGGTTATATATCATAATATATCATATATATATATATATATATATATATATATTTATATATATATATATATATATATATATATATATATATATATTATTTATATATATATATATATGTATACATATATAATGGGGGTCGGCCACCAAGAAGCTGCTGTGCTTGCTTTGCACAAAAAGGGCGCACAAGTAGCTGCTGCTATTTATTATTTGGGTTGTGGGTGGTCGGCCAGGTGGTGGGGCCGACCACTCCATACAATACTTTATATATATATATATATATATATATATATTAATATATATATATATATATATATATATATATAATATATTTAAAATCCAAATACCATTTAAAATTCAACTATCCAATTATTTAATATATTTGAGCATATCTACATATATATATATAAATTCAATCCTTAATAAATCAACTCAAAATAATTAATTAGATAGGAAAACATGGTTATAAATCTCCACAAAATAACTTTGATAATAATAAATTAATAAGATCGTCCCAATGAGTGCATTTATACTGCACACCCTTTCCCGGGTCCACAAAATATACTATTTTGTAAAATATTATTTAAAATAAATAAAATTCCAATAATTGCACAAATAATTAAATGATTTTAAATTGTACATGAAATCCTAAAATAATTTAGAAATTATTTTTATGTACATAAATATGTTTACATGGCCTACTTTAGTCCCACCACATGCCTACCTGGCCTTAAATTTGGTTCGGGCCCAGTTCGGGCTGAACTGGACAACCCGAACCGTCTAAAAATCAATATAAAATAATATTTTAAAAAAATAATTAAAAAAAGGGTTTTATAGCAGGAAAGGCAGTTCGGCCAGAGTTCTGCCCTAAAATATTCAAAAATTCGAACGTTGGATAGCTCGCAGCAAGGTGGCCATAAATATTAGATTGCTGATTTTAAGGAGGCCGAGTTCGGCACGAGTTCGGTTTGCCTCAGACCAGAAGCCTTATATAGGTGAGGGTGATTTGGTTTGGTTCAGGAGTTGGTTTGTTTGTATGGTGGCGCTTGGAGAAATATGTTTAGGGGTTGAGATGACACAGTGCGCCTCAACGTACATTTTTTTCCAGACTGAATAAATAAAAAATTACAAACTGAGAACAAATTACATTTGTAATATAACAGCTTGTAGATGACGTTTGCCTTGAACTTGGTGTGTCGTATTAGATCATATCAGATATCAGGTGTTAATTATCTAAATCAGGTAGACTGCGATCCAGTTTGGGTCAACCGTATTGCTTGGCCGGGACTCCATCGGAAGAAGGTTAGGTTAAGGCTAGGGTTTTCTTCTATATTTGATAGTGTGTCGTGTCCGAGTTATTGAACACAGGGAATTTGTATACTGATGTAATGAATGGGATGAAATAGATATGTTGGCCACGGACAACACGGGTCTAGACACGGTTGACATGGGCACATCTTTTTGGATATTGGCTATGCGTTGATGATGCTTGTGAGGGGTGAGTACTGGGTGGTGGAGACGATGACGATCATGGCGGTGATGGCGAGTTCTGCCGGGAGCGACCCAGGTGGTGTCGAAACCAGCGATGACTGCTGGTGGTTTAATAGTAGTGACGATCGGGGAAGAAGGTCGAGGTTCAGCACGGTGATGATGGTTCACAGTTGGAAGATATGGTATCATGGCCTTACATGCGAAGATGGGGAGGCGGCTACGACATTCGTGGCTCTGTGTCGAGGCAAGACGAGGCCTTGGTGCGGCTGATGGACTGGGTGGAGGTGGTTGGACAGGAGAATAGTGTCACGGGCGGTAACGACAAGGATCGGTTGTAGCGGTGGTGCTGACTCCCCGTCAAAGGAGAGGGGACGGTCGTAGGGTTTTGTAGAACAAGAGATCGGCTGCTTCTATGCCTTATATATCCAAGCTCTGGATATACTTCGAATCCTAGATGGATTGAGAGAGATGAAATTTTGATTTTAATTCAATTTCGATTTCAGTTAGGGTTGACTATGAAGCAGAAATTGAATTTCGTGAAGTTGCACTTAAGACCCCTTATAATATGTGTTTTACAAAAACCTCTCCTCCAATCTATTTATTTATCATAGGCCTAGATAGACCTTAATATACTCTGATAGTTTATATATACAATAGTGACAGTAATATTTAATTTAAATCGACAAAGTTGTTTTAAAGCAACTGAATCCCATCAATAATAACTTTTAAAGAATACTTTATATTATCAAATCAAATCAATAATAGAATAGATGATCAAATAAAATATTATTTAATATTTATCAAAATTCATATTTTTAAATCAAACAATAATCGGTTATAATATAGATAATATTCGGTATCATCAGAAACATATTTCTATAAATCAAAATTCTATAAAATTCTTACGATTCTCCAAATCTTTTTCGAAGTCAATAATTTGAGTATCCAAGAGTTAATAACCAAATAATGCTAATATAATTTATAATAAAAATTTGTTAGCGCAACTAATTGTTGCCCTTAAACCATAATGGTCTTTAGAATACAAAAGTATTATAAAAAAATATGATCTCGAAAAAGTAAATAAAATTTTGAGAAATTTTGGGGTGAGGAGTTACAAATCTACCCACCTTAGGTAAAATTTTGTCCTTGAAATTTAAGGACTATGATGATCAAATCTTTCCAAGATTTACATAAATATTGAGTCTGATAAATCAAAATCAATCCATAATGATTTAAAATAATTCTAGATTTTATTATAATATTTAAAAAATACACTTGACCAAATCTAAATATAATACAATAATAATTTAAATGAGTAATAGGTTTATCAATGACTTGTAAAATATTTATATATACTATCGAACCAATACATATATTTGTTAGTCCTAGACTAAATTGACTAATTATAATAAAAAAATGAATTTAATTAATAATTAATATTAGCAAATAGTTTAAACAATATTTTATAACTTCTAAATCTAAATAGTTTGACAAAATTCTGGTGTCATCAAATATCTTCTATAGAGGTTAAAATAAAATCTATTTCCTAACTAGAACTTACTAAAATAAATAAAAAAAATTTAAAAATTAGGGAAGTGGGTTTTTCAAATCTACCCACCTTAGAAATTTCATTTTCGAAATTTCAAAGGATAGGACCAGGCGCTCAAATCAAGAAGTTAATACGATCCAAAATTTGATAAACGTAACCACGAGTAGAATCGAAGGAAGGATACGCTTCAAAATGTTTGAGTCGCGATTTAAATTTTGTTTTGGTTGATCAGGGAAATGATTTAACACGATTGGATTATTTAGGCACGATCAAATATGACCAAATTATATGGTCAAGAGTCTAATCAAGGTCTAATTCTAAGCAGTTTTAAGGATAGAATCGAAAGCGGATTAGCTAAAAAGTCAGTAGGCCCGATTAACCACTAACTGATATTATATAAGCATGATCGACGATCAAAAGTTAGACAAAGTCTAACGGATTAAAATCGCTTGGATACAAGTAGGATGCAGTTACGATCAAGACTAACCATGCAAGTCATCCAAGTATGATTAAAAATTAAAAGGTTGGCACGAGCATGAATAAGGTCAAAGTAGTCATGATCATAGTGGAGTAGAAATATAAACATTAACAATAATTGAGTTTGGAATATAGGCACGACTATGACTATAGTCAATATAGTTTAGTCACAATCAAGGTCGTTTTAAGAACGATCAAAATCATTTTGCCACGATCAACTAGTTAAGCAAAATTATTTAGGCACGATTATAGAATCAGGGTCTAGATATGATTAGGAGTCAAGCGGAAGAAAAATCAAATAGGTCTAAACGATTAGGAACCAAATGTCGTTTCAAATATAAAAGGACAAGGAGGAAAGGTTCAAAAAATAAAGGAAAAAGAATACGAACTAAACCAATAGTCATATGCCAAAAAGGATGTAATTTCTATAATATTCGAAAACCGTATGTATATGACGTCACTTTACCAAGAATTATGCTCCGCCAGTGTACATCTGGCTGCAGTAATCCTTGGTATCATAACTCAAATAATGGTATGGTATCGAATATTTCATAACTTAATCCATTATTGACATATTAACTCAAAGGTCAAATAGAACAATTAAGGCCTAGTTTCAATAATATTCGGTAACCTACGCTACTACCCAAAATTATTTCGACTATGGAGTCATGCCTCGCCAGTGCGCTGCTGGCTGCAGTGAACCCGCAGTCTCGATAATTCAAATAAGTGCCGACAACGTGCAAATGTCTTGCCACTATAGGTCATCGAATATTCTTTCAAACTCTGTCTATAAGAGTTTTTCAAAGAAGTTTCAAAAGTTCGAACAACTCGATCATGACAAGAAATGTCTAGTATCTGTACTTGAAGTAAAAGTATTCATTTTGAAATCATACAATTGATTAGGAAGAAAATGATCAAAGACAAGAGAAATATAAATTTTAATTTCTATTTCTCTAATATTCAAGATCGAGGAAAATATGCATATATCTTGAATTTCAACAAATCTAACACGAAATAAATATATGGATTGTTCGATCGTGTTAGGCTCAAACACAATGGATGGGTTAAAATATTGACTCTTAGAAAGATAGATTACTATGTCTTAAAGGAAATTAATAGGTAATACAACTTTTATGAAATGATGTTGATGATTAGAGGGGAGAAAATAGAATGGCTTAAGTGATCCGAATTGGAAATTGGATCCTAGAAAGTCCTTATTTATCAAGCGAATAGTCTACCGCCTTTGGTCCTGCCTTCCTACAGTAGGGTATCCTACTATAAAATTTCAAGTTATCTAATAGGGTTTGAGTTCAATAAATCCTTAACTACACGACCTATGTATAATCATTAACTACCCAACAGTCAATTTAATAAGGGACTCCTAGTCCTAATCATTTTTCTAAAATCAAATTAATTCTAGTTGTGAATGAGCATTTCCTAGTCGCAGGCTCGCAGTAATACGACTAAAATAGGTACTACCATGAGTTCATAATCTTTTACGAAAACGGACTTGCATGGGCCACCACAAAAACTTGTCACGATCCGCACCCGCTTTTCGGGATACGAGTGCGTGTCCAAGCCAGCCTATGCTGCAGTGTCGGCGGTAGTACTGTGTCAAGCCCACAATAAATAAATGATCATAATTAATGATCTTTATTGCTCATTCCCATTGCTAAATTATTTACAACATTTACAAGAATTATATTTGAAAGGGAATAAAAAGTCTCACAAAATGTATTACAACAATTTAAGCTATCTAACTAGTTTCTAGTTTTGACCTGCGAGTACACCCGTATCTCCCAATGCTAAGCGAAGCCACGATTAACATAAAAATGTTTTTTTCCAGTTAGGAATGGAAAAAGCACACAGACCGACAGGTTATTCGAAAAATAATAGAATTTGCAAGACATGAAAATAGCATATGTGAGATACTCTAGTAAATAATACCGATATCATGGCTAATCAAAAAAGAAAGTAGATAACTCTACAACAATTTATATCAAATAGAAGAACATGTAAACAGGGACATGGCATGTGGTGAAGAAAAATGTACCTCGCTCTAATCCTGACTGGATATATTTTCAGACGACTCTGATAACGGTTGCCCCACCTACTACAGCCCCAGGATGCAGTGGGCGTAGACTAGGAGACCCTGATCTAGGAGGGCTTAGCTCCAGCTGAGGAGGCTTTAGCAGCGACTCAGTTAGACTAGGTTTTGTATTGGATATGTCTCCAGCTTTGTGACTATGGCCTGTTTTATTTCAGACTTATATTGAGATAGATGACTCTTGACTCTGGATTTGTACTATGTTATTTTAGACTCCTGGATATTTCTCTTTATGTCATTATTTTTTATCGTACCATTTATCTTTCATATAGACTTGTGATTGAGTATGAATATATAATATTATGTCCTTCGATTGGAGATGAGATATCTTGACAGGTTATGATATACACTGTTAGTTAGTATAGTAGACCTTGATAGCATTCTATCGCCGGTACTGCGCCGTAGGCTGGGCGTCGTCTCGCACTCATGCCCTTACATTGGCTGAGGGTCGTGATACTGTTAAGGCAGCATTAAATGCCTTCGTCAATGAAGGCGAGGCTAGGGTTTGACGAAGGTGAGGCTAGGGTTTTAGGTGCATGATGTCATGCCCCAGTACCGGAGAACTGAGATAGACATGGCCAACTACCCCGTATGAGGTATGAAGATGTCATACGCCGATTACGGCTATCAGGAGACTAGGAGTGCATACTATAATCTAGTATCCTACGGTCTCAAGAGTATCTATGTCTCAATCAACCAAAGCAAGAATTAGTAAACAATGATCACATAAGAAAAGCAGT